>OY998144.1:12690722-12799624 GCA_963921925.1 Sphagnum tenellum
GATTTTAATTTTTTTTTTCCAGTTTGAAATTGGACTAATTTCGATTTTTTTTTTTGTTTTTTTTTCTGGGGGGGAAAAAACTTGCCAATTTCTCAATATGACAAAAATGAAAAAGAAAATCCCTGGTGGTGACAGCTGTTCCCTAATTTTCTATTTAAAAAAAAAACCCCCCCAAACCAATAATAATACCTGTCCCAGCCTCCAGGGCTCCATAATAATAATAATAATAATAATAATGTGGAAATATGATTTTAAAAATCTAAATTAAAATTTTAAAAAAAAAACCCCCCAAGTTACTAATTAAAATCCAGAAGGGATTAGCTGATTAACTAATAAGTACAATTAGCAACTTGTGGGGTAGGTTAGGTAGTTAGATGATAGTCAGCAAAAAATTGCAAGTTTTTAAGTACTCTCTTTTTCTTCTTATATTATTATTAGGTACTCTAATTTATAACTTCATGATCAAATTAAGAACCATATATTTTATTATATTATTTATTTAGAAAACATTAACTTAAAAAAAATAATAATAAGAGTGGTTGATTAAGCTCCCCAAACCAAACACACACCCCAATAATCCCCACAAATAAACATGAATAATATTAATAATAAACTAATTATATATTTCAGAATGACTCTAGAATTGTTGTAGTGACAATCACCAAAATACCCATTTTACATAAACTAGTTCCAATGTCATTGGAAATTATTATAAATAAATAAATAATTAATTAATTAATTAATGATTAATAATAATTGAAGACCCAAAAGAAGAAAGGGATTTATTTGGGATGAAAAAGTGGAAGGGACAAGTGTAAATTGCTTGGAATAGCCACTTGGCATTTATTGAACTTGCCATGAAGTGGGTTATTGTGGCACTCAAACATTGGGAAATTGGAGTTGGCATTGCCACAAGTGAGTTTATTTATTATTATTTTTTGCATGAAACTTTTGGGGGAGGAGAAATCGGATGCCAAATATGGGGGCTGAGGGGTGGGGTTGGGAGGGTGAGGGGATATTCCCAAAATAAGGGTGGTGTGGCATTGCACCATCAATTGTTGTCTAGCAAGGAGTCAAGAATAGCCAAAAAGAAGAAAAAAATCATTTATTATTTATTTATTTAAGGAAAAAATCCTATTAAAAAAATCACTATAACAAGAAACCCTAAACTCACACCCTAAAAAAGAACCAAAAAAGACCTTTTTAAAAACCCTAAATTTTTTTTGAATGAATGAATGAATGAATGAGTTTTGTGAGGACCTGGTCCACTCTTGTTCTTGTCTTCCTTGTTTCCCTTCAAAACATGCATGCTTGAAATATAACACTCATGTGCAATTGAATGTATTATATGGAATGGGCCATGGTATGGCCCATTCCACCTAGGAATATGATGTGCTTGGAATGGCCCGTTTCCACCTAGGAATATGATGTGCTCGCAATGGCCCGTTTCCACCTAGGAATATGATGTGCTCGCAATGGCCCATTCCACTTAGGAATATGATGTGCGGAAGGTGTGTGCTTTGTTGAACTTTAATGAGGGTAAAGAGCAACTACATCGGTGCTTAGACCCCCTTTTCACACTAGAGCTTTGAAAGCTCATCATGACCATCAAAATAGAAAATCTATGGTTGGAGGAAAAGCCCGTTTCATGGTTCAAGTTCACTTCATTCCCTTGTCGGGTGTTTTTCCTTTATTTATTTATTTAATTATTTGGATTTATTTTTTAATACACACACTTTGAAGGACTAAGGGACCATGGAATTTGTAAATGAATGAAAAAATTGACATTAAATGCAATATGGATAATGTTTCATGGTCTCAAATAGGTGGGCATGAAATTCAAGTCCATTAAAACCATGAGCTGAAAAACCGATGATTGATGAGATTTCGATGGCCTAAACTCAGAATTTTTTTAATTAATTTCTTTTAGAGGTGAATTAGACATTTGTTAGAGAGCACTAGCCCAAAAAACCATGATTGGTCTTTTAAAAAATAATTCCTAAATTTATGACAAATTTTCTAATAACTTCTTTTGAAGGTGGGCATGAAATTTGTTAGCCCATGGTTCAAAAAAATTGTGATTGGTTGAATTTTTTTTAATACACCTTTTTTTCTCTTCTGTGATCCACGGCGATCCTACTTGCTAAAATGGTAAAAATGAAAAAAGCGGAACCCCCCATATATATAGATATATATGAAAAAAAGGAAAACCTAAAATTACACCAAGTATCAAGTTAAAAATCAAAATTTACACAAAATAATTATTTTATTTTGGTTCCGACATAGTATGTTGGGTACCTCAATAAAGTTTGTTTTCTCTTTACATTACACTCGACAACCTAGGCCCACACATAAACAATATTTGAATTTTCATGGGATGATGGCCATTGGATGTCTCAATGTTTCAATGTTTCCATGGTCACGGTTCCTCATCATCATAGTTAATGTATAAAGGGGTGCATGACATGTGGGGGTGATGTGGTAGTGGGAGTTGGTAAGGGGGGGGGGGGGGGGGGGTAATAAAGGGAAGTGAGTCACTAGTGAGAGAGCTGGTTCCCTTTGGCCTCTTTTAACTCCAATTTTAGGGTGGTGGACGGAAACAAAGAGAAAAAGTAAAATAACTAAAACTTGGATGTGAAAAATAATTTGTGCATGGTCACATGCTGAGCACTGGTGGAGATGCTCTATAGTGGTCTCCAGCATATATTGGAAGAAATTTTCTACTAGTTTATTACATACTATAAAACAAGCATAGTAGTAGTAGCATGTTCTAGAACATAAAGTAAGTTCCTCACCAAATGATTTCATATCATTTATAAAGTTTCGTACCAAACGATTTCACATCGTTATAATGTTTCCCCCCCACCAACGAATTGCATCATTGTAAGTGTCCATCACCCATTGCTACGCATCAGAAAGCTGAACTGATAGAACCAGAAGTGGAACCGTGGGATAACCATTTGTCACCAAAACCAAGTTGCATTGCATTTAATTCGTTGCTATTACTCTTTAGTAGTTGGAAGTGACCCAAAACCATAAAAAAGTACCCTAATACCTTGAAAACTTCAACACTTGTTTGTCGAATGAATAATTAATTAATTGAATTAATTTTGAGGATTTCAATTTCAACAAAAAGAGGATACATTCTCAAATATTTCATAAGATTCTTAATTATTTTCCTTCTAAAAAAATAGTTTTGAATTTTTAAAAACATGTATTTGAACATTTCTGAAAACAATATATTAATTAGCATTGAACTAGTCCCCAAGTACTACGGTAACATTACAGGTAACAAAAATCCTAAAGTTTGGACATGAGCCAGGAGTCCGACTCACCCACACACTCTGTGAGTTGTACGATTATACATGTGTATATGAATTGAACCATTATATATGTGTTAAATGCGGATGAGGTTGGGGTTGGATGGTTGGTGTCAGTGTTTGTTCAGTTGGGGGACCACCACCCAAAGGTCTACTTTGCAAGGAGACCTTTGCAAGGATGATTGTGAAAGCATATGTCCAACCAAAGTTGGGGAGTGAAAATGTGGCTATTCTTATTGGATAATTAAAGCTGCCATTGTATGTACCCCAAAAGGGCAAGGCCAAGGGAGAGGGATTGGAAAGGGCATTAAATGTCACCCCCTTGTGTGGGGGATGGTTGACTCTTTAGTTGCTCCCTTTTTAAAATGGGGACTTTTCATCCATCCCGTGGGAGGAGTACGCAGATAGGTAGGTAGATAAATATGTAAATAAATGAGTAGAGAAATACAATTCAAATGCATGTGAAAAATTGAATGAAAACAAAGAAAAGAGAAAATCAAAATTATATTATATTTTTTCTAATCTTGAAAATTTTGCAATAAAAATCTGAATATTTAGTAAAAGGTGAACTTTGCAATTTATGATACATATAAGGTCCTAGTTAAAAAAATATGGTCACAAATCTTTGCTTCTAGTGGAATTTGAAAACATGTTTACAAATTTGAACAACCACAATTTGAGATATCATAATATTTAGAATTTAAAATTTGAATAGCAAAATAATCCTTGTTCCCTTTAAGATTTAAATAAAAATTAATAATCACATAATCTTGTAAAGTTCATTAGACAATCTAAATTTATTTTTTCATGACAAATATTTAATAGATGAATTTTAATGAATTATGGAAACATGAACTTGGACATCGACAAACATGTTAACTTCATGTATCATATAAATATTTTTATTTAAATCCCAATTTCATGAGGCTCAAATTGCAATAGAAATTAGCTTTTGAAATGGACTTTCAATTGCCAATTTTGGTCCACCCTAATGTGTTTCACACAACCATTTTTCAATTTTGTACAAAATCCAATTGTAATGGTTTTGTGGTACACATATCACCCATCATGTTTTTGTTGTTCATTGGTTTCCATGATTGTCAATGTTGCTTTTGTACATCAACATAACATGATGATAATTTGCAATGGCATTGATGGTTTGTTTAGGGTTCAGGATTCATGGTTGATGGTTTATTTATCCAAGGTCATCACATAATTTGTGTTGTTGTTATAGTCAATATTCACTTTGATGTCAATTTTTTTATTCACAAATCCTTTTCATTTTTCATCTTCTTGACCCCTTGTTCTTTTCCACAAAGGTTAAATTTGATCCCTCAATTTGATTGAAATGGGCTACATGCTCCTTCTGTAATAAAGTTTATCATATGAAGTAAAATGGGCTAAATGGTGGATTTGAACCCCCTACCACTTATAAGATGGCCATGATTGAAACTAGTTGTTTTATTACCTCCATTAATCAAAAACATAATAATAATAATTTTGGATTATTTGTGTCAAAATAATTTTGGGATTAATGATCATAAATGGATTTACTTTTTATCAAAACTAGGTTTATAATTTTAATATGGACACCATGGATGTTCATTATGCACCTTTCAACCATGGCATTAGGCACTTTAGTGGGACGTATTATACTAACATTATGTGATTCACATGTTTCCTATTTAGGCTTAACATTATTTCATGATGATATTTAACTTTTAAGCACACATGCAAATGCCATGTAGCTTTATGTTAGTGGCACCTAACTACAAGGATCATTCACACATGATAATGACAACTTTGATAAGAATAAATATGTGTTGTTATCTCCTTCAACTTTTTTTCCTCCTCTTTTGTCACATTATGTCAGCATCTTCCCATGCAACAATTGTTGAATTGCAAGGTTTTTTTGCTCCATTATATAAACTCATGCCGACATTTTTCTCATCAACAACTTTTGTTGGGTAATGGTTTGTTCATTTGTTCACACATCCTTTGTTTTCACTACTTGTGCTTTTGCTATTTGTCCCTTTTACAACTTTTTGTGAAATTGGGCCAACATATGTCATTCCTTTTATAGTTGCATTATGTTAAGTTTTTTTTTTGGCTCTATTCTCGACATTTAAACTTCAATATTTTCTCTTTTTGTATTTGTTTTTATTGTTCTACTACTTTTGTTTTTGATGTTGTGTTTATTTTGTTGGTCTCCTACTTGTGTCTTGATTACCCATTTCTTTGTCCTTAAATTAGTTTTTACAATGTCATGCATACATCTTTCTCTTCGTTAACAATTGCAATGTGGGATTTAAAAAAAAAAAAACTTTCAAAATGTTTTTAGTAAAGGAGGATGTTATAATTGTGGCTCTCATATTTGTCAACTAATATATGTGCTCAAATATTCAAGTTTAGATTGCTTTATATGATTGAAAATTCTTTTAAGAAATAAAGCATTAGGTTTAATGTTTGGTCTTACAATATTCTAAACCTATTCTAAATGTTCTTTTCCTTCATAGTTGGATATAGTGGTGAGACATGTCAAAGATGGTTTCCTTAGCATCATGAAGATATAAAAAACAACATTTGACAATTGTTTCAACAAGCATGTTGTAAATGCAAATAAGAAAGAGAAGATACAAAAACTATGCAAATAATTTTATAAAAAATATGGGGAAATGGAATAACAAAGGTTAGACATGAGCAAAAAACATAGAGCTAATGATGGCAAGAAGGATTTCATAACATTGAATTAAAGTGTTCATTTATGGGTTGTAACATAAGTTTGTTGTTTTAATCTAAAATTTACACTACATTTTCCCAATTTTGGGACTTTTTACTATTATGTTACCATTGACATACCATAATACTAACACCAAGTGTGACATCAATTCTCACATCATATTTTGTGAGAGATAATAGTTTGACTATGAATTGATGAAAAATCTTACTTTTCTTCATCACAAACTTTTAGTTTTGCAAATCAACATTTAGAATGCATAAGGCCAACATTGACTCAAAATGTCCAATCTATAGTATTAAATTGAAGCATATGTAGCACTAATGAAGTCTAATTAAAGTCATTGAGAATGTGGTGTTGTGTTTGTGGACATGGTTTTAGTGATTGCTGCATGCAAAATAAATAAAAAACATAGAAACAATATGGGCACAATGTTGTCTATGTATACATGGTTTAAGTGAATGTTTAGTGCAAAGTCAAAGAACAATAAACTAATGTGGGTGTGGCACCACCTTTATGAGCATGGTTTAGATGAGTGTTCAATGCAAAGTTTAAGACCACTCAATTAATGTAGGTGTGGTGCTACCTCTATGAACATGGTTTAGATGAGAGTTCAATGCAAAGTCAAAAACCATCAAATTAGTGTGGTTACAACATCATTATCTCTACAAACATGGTGGAGGTATGGCAATTACAACATTTTGAAGTTGATTTAGTATTAATTTATGATTTTTAACATGTATTTCATTATGTGTATGAGATGTTTCATATGTATCTCATTCACATGACTTCTTAAAGAAACCAATCTTATTGGGCATGACTGTGTGGGCTATGGACACATTATAGTCAAGGAATAGCCATGTTTCCCCCCTTGAGGAGATGATTGTTTTCCAAGGTATATATGCTCATTAGTTTACATTGGTTGGTAGTTACTTTAGTTGGATGCAAACCCTTGATTTGCCTTCTTTGATCTTTAATAATTTAATGGTTCACTATGGCCACAACCTACCTATGTGGCCATAGTGCTTATAAAAGGTGTCCATTAATATTAACACACACGCACACACAAAAAAATAAAAATAAAAAAATAAAAAAATTGTATAAGAACCTAATCACATAGTTCTTGACAATTTAAGAACATTCACACAATGACACACAATATTATGACTAATCCTATTGACATAAATCCTTTAAAAATTGCATGCATGATTTGGAAATGATCTTATTTTACTTGACAAAGAAGACAAAAACAACTTTGTATAACCTTCCTTTAAGCATTTAAATGTCCTTGTTCACACATGTTAAGTAGACCGAAAAATGAATAATCATTATGTTGGGGATGATTTACTACTAAGCTTAACACAACATATGAGTTGTGTTGTGACAGCATTAAGTTGGGGATGATTTACTACTAAGACTTAGCTTAACATGACATATGAGTTGTGTTGGGATACCATAACAAGAAAAAGCTTGATTAATGAGAATGGGAAGCATTAGGGAAGGAGCTAATGGGAACAATCACATGAAACAAGCTATGTTGGGTATGCCCCAAGTGTTTCCCCTCAAGCCTCTCAACTTGATGAATTTCTATTATCAAGACTTGTGAATATGCTAAGGCAAAAGTTGAGCTTAGTAGTTCATGAGAAAAACCTCCAAAAGAGAGAGAGAGAGAGAGATTTATTAGACAATCATAGAAATAATTTTTTAAAATGGAGAAAAAGAAAGAGATGAACTTTTTTAAAAAAAAAATGGGAAGAAAAGAAAAGAAAAAATTAGAGAAATAAATCAAAACAAGAGAAGCATAAAAGTGTAATTTAAGGGGAAAAAAGAAAAAAAATATGGAAAGTATGTTTTTCAAGTATACCACGGTTTTTTTAATGACAATGCAACCTTTTCTTTTTTTTGGAGGGGTTATTGGAAAGTTCCCCACTTCATATTTCAAATGATAAACCCTTTTTGAATGAACCAATTTTGAAGATGCCCAAAAGGCAAAAACAATAAACTGAACAAAAATCTTTCCTTATGGTTCAAGATAAATAGAAGAAGAAAAAGAGCTTAGCTTAATTAAGCAAAAAAAAGATGCATAATTAATGCCCATTTGACTACTAATTTTTAGTTGGCAAAATGTGATAACCAAGTTAATCAGGGCAAAAGTCATCAAGAAAATGCAACTCAGATCTCTCAAACTTGTCCCATTTCCTTCCATCGAAACATAACATCTATCTTAACATCATTAGTGAGCATCCCAAGAAATACTTGACATTTGACTTGTGACAGGTTTTTAGAAAACTGTTCAAACAATGAAGAAAAACTGCCAAAAATTTGCACACAAACTCAAAATCTTGCTCAAAATGTGATGAATTCCTCCCCTCCAAATGGTTTGGAATTCTGACAAAATTTGACTCCACATTACCGTGCGTGAGGAAACAAGCACTGCTTCAAGTGTTATAGCTTTTCTAACAGCTCCAAAAAGCACCACAGAGTTACATTACTAAAATTTCAAAATGTGTACAGTAAATAACAACAATAAAACAAACAGATCAAAAGTAAAAACCATATTCAGTTGAAGTGGGTGATGGTGCTTGTTTTCCAGCAGAATTTTTTTTCTGGTGGTGCACCAAAATTAAATGGCTATGGTGTTTTAGGCACCAAAAGCTGGCTGTATTACAATATCGTATTGGGGTTCACTATTTTGTGAACATAACGTGATGCTGGATCAAATCTGGTTGACAACATGGGTAACAACTGCACAGTAAAGAGAATTTAAACAGAGGGAAGAATGCACCGATAGTGCTGCTTCGGATGGGTTTCAAGCACAAGTTGAAGCGCAGATTCAGCTCCAAGACCCTGTCGAAACAGTGCATCATATAATGCACCCAAAAATGTTGACAACTCCTTTTCTTCCACTTCGTGCCGCTGCATGTGACTTTCCTGTTTTTCAAAATCACTGTCTTCCCAGTCACTCCGGGGGCTCTCAGGCTCCTCCTCTTCTTCATCCTCTTCCTCATCAGCGATTACAAACCTCCCTGCATCACTTAGTGTAGCTGCATCTCTCTCCTTTTCCATCGGGAGAGAATCGCTTGCACCACTTGTACGCTGCTGTAGTGTTTCTGCAGGTTCTATTGAAGATACAATCACTGCCTTTGCTCCTGCATCCAAAAATGCCTTCACAGCTGCTGCCGGTGGCCCTTGTCTTCCTGTACATATTATGAGCCGGTCTCTCCATGCACCCACCTGTGGTACACACACAAACCATTCATTTAACTGCTGACAAGTTCCACCCACTCTGGTTGTTTGATGATCTACTTCACATGAGAGGCAGATCTTCATGATGCATGCACATATGAAGCCCATTGATCAAACAACATGCTAGCAGCACTTGTCCATATCCTAAACAATAGGAGCTGCCATGAGAGTGGTTCATGGTTCGATACAAAACAAAGTAATCAGGCAGATGATGAATGAGGCTTTCAAGGGAAGAAGGCAGAGCAAAACTTAAAGTCTCTGATTTATACACACCATCCACCGTATGTCATCCGGAGTAAGGTGACATGCCGCCAGTGTCCTTCGGAACATGTAAGCACCCACCTCCTGACCATCTGCCAACATCTGCCATGGAAACTATGACTGCCCATGATCAGTGCTCTCTTGCAACAAATTCAGCTTTCTGGAAGGATGTAAGAAAAACCCAGTGATTTTCTGAATGCTAGCACCTGAAGTAGAAATCCTAATCAAAGAAAAGAAATTTCCAGAGCTAAAGATGGGAAAAAACTCAATGCTGTTTAGAATTCTCAAGAGTGATGATGGGAACCTGTGTATGGCGACCCATGAAGCGGTATAGAGTTCCTCCCAGTAGGAACCGGGGATAGTGTGCCACCAAACTGGCAAGGTTTGTTAACCGAGGCAGTTGTGATGGTTTCTTGGCTAACATACCCTGACGCATGCTGCTAATCACGCTTTGCAAAAATTCACCTGCTATCTCACCAGGCTCTGCCACTGCCATTATATCACTTCGCCAGCTGCACATTTCCAAATCGAACATGTGAAGGACAGTATACTTTTCTGTGTTGACCTGAACATTTCATGCCTTTTGCAAAAGCATTAAAGTATACTTGTGGATGCATGCTGGATGCACAGATATGCCTGTACCAGGGAACTAAGCTTTCATTTGGAGTCTAAAGGTTATGTCACATCAAAAAAAAGTAGGGGCAGATTCCCGACCTTAGAACAAAGCCTGTGAGGTCCGTATGAAGGGACAAATGAACAAGACCCACTTGTGAAGAGCCTTGCAGTTTCTCAAGCAACACCTGCACCGGAGGTGCCAATTGTCGTGGTCCTAATGGAGGTGACCATGAAGGGTTAGACCCACCATCAAGGCTGAGAGGGGGAACCCCATCTATTTTGGACTGTTGCAACAGTCCAGGCTCTGGACTGTAGGGCAGTGGACTTGCAGGAATACTGGAACTAAGTAAGGGCGATGCAAATGGTGTGGTGTTGGTTGGTGTGGCAATTGGTTGTTGTGGTCCGATTCCACAGCTGTACAACTCTAGTTTGAGGCCATGACGTCTACAAAAAGCTTCCAGGAAACGGGTATGTCTCCATGGTTTGGGAAGGTCAGGACTGCGGCATGCTTCCACAAGTAGAACCTTTCGTCTCCACCCGAGGCCTGCCACCATTTCCTCTGGCCATATACAAAATTTTCAGTAACATGTTGAGGGACCTGAAGAGCTGAGAATCAGAATGACAGTTCAAGAGATTGGAATACAAGCCTGAAAAAACCTCCAGTTGCATATGTTGAAGTCAACTTCATCTTAGAAACCCATTTTCATGAAAAGGACACTGGCCTTACACAGTTAGACTTTGAAGGCTTTTCTCTTTACCTGCTAATTTTCCTTTAGAAGCTGCATTCCGTAAATTACGGTTTGTGTCCAACCAAGGATCTTCTTCTTGCTGTGGTGGTGCTAGGCAGTCACAGGCAGCTTGAAAAGTCAAGGTATTGGCATCCACATATTCTTGAGTAGCAGCTTCAAGTTTATTCCAGACACCAGGATCCGTCTCATCAAGCTCCATTCCACACCTATCATCAACTGAAATTTTCCAGCAACAAGCTTTTCACAATGAGAATTACTACTGCAAAAAACCCAAAACCCCCAAAACACAATGAAGCACTAATGCATACCTGCTAAACCCCCCCTGCTACATGCATCCCATCCATTCTGCATCCAGCCACTGGGGGATGAGAGAAAATGTGCATACTTGGATTGAAACGAAAATACTGGAGGCCTGGAAGCATAGGGAGCAGAGTGTCCAGAGCCTCTTCAGTTCGTTCAACAGAGCAAGCACTCTCAATCAAGACTTGTCCAGTGTCTAAATACCGCCATCCTCCTTTGCCCCTTACCTGGTCACATTTTACACCCACCCATCTCAATCATGAATATTATTCCGATCTCAACTCATCCATATACCAGTCGTTGTTAGTTGTCTCTTTCTATCACAATTGGTGGTTTGTTATCAGGAAGACCAACTACCTTAGTGGGTAGATTCCCGCACCCAATTGAAATGAGGCACCCTATTTGCACATCAGGCCATAGAAGCTGTGCCTCACGGATGGCTATGATTGTAGGATTGTTTGCTAGAACGGCTCCATCCTGCCACCGATTTGAGTCTGTTATGACCAAAAAGCACAGATTTTTTAGGGGGTCAAAAAACATAAATTAAACTGAACATCAGCTTGTGATGATCACATATCCGCAATCTTATGTTGATCATGTGTTTGTCACAGTTGTCCAAGAGATAATAGTAAACTAAAGGGTTTATGGGTTTACAGAAAATCTTGTGATAGAAACAGAAAAACTTTTACCACTTGAGAAGTCGTCAAGATAGTAAGGAGCAGCTGAGGAGGCACGGATGGCCTCCCAAATTTGGTACTTGCAGCTCCCAATGAAGGCACTCCTGCGAGGACCCACCTGTGTTGTCAGTGGTGTTGCTGTTGCTGGCGTTCCTGAGATGGATGCTGCTGGCCCATCATTGGTCCAAGGGGCTGTCTCAGGAGTCCCAGGTGGATACTTCATGCCCACAAAAAACACAAACCCCCCTTCTCTTTGTCAACCATCCTGCTCTGATTCACAACAAAAATACTTTCCATCCCCACAACCAATTCCAACCAAGAAGTCTATATCCTTTGTTACAAAGACTTTGCCAACAATTTCTTTTAGCGACAATGTGATGGTCCAGGGTGACCACTGCAAATACCTGATAATTACGGAAGACAAATGGCTGTGCAGGAGTGACACTGACGAGTGCTGAAACAACAAAAACCTTGGGAATGGCCTTCACTGCAGTTTCAATCAGAAGGTTTCCCTCATCTGTGCTCATCTCCTTGAGCAGCCGCTCAAACTGCTCTGCATTGTGCTACTCCATAAACCACACAATAAGCCCCTCATTCTGTCTCAGTAGTGTTGTCATCTTCAAATGCCACAACACTGGTTACTGAAAACGAAAATCCCATAACAAAAATTCACCTTGTACACAAGAGGAAGAAAGAAGAAGGGTGAGCTCTGAAGGCTTACTTTGGAACCATGAACCACAACACGAAAATTTTGAGATGAGCTTTTGTAGACCTGGTCGATTTTCTCCCGCCATGTGGCTGCTTCATTGTCTTTCGGAATGGGTTCTGCAAATACCAACTTTCCTGCATGATAAATCCAACAAGTTTAGATTTTGGTTCAGGATGCAAAATCCTCCTCCACCAACAAGTAGAGGTTCCAGTGCAAAGTCTGAGACATCTGAGTGGGTGAAGTTGGATGCTGCCCAAATCCTCCACCAACAAGTGTACTGGAGACTAGAGGCAGCTTGAGCTCAATTGGAGGAAACGCTGCATACATGGGTACATACCTAGACTTTTGTAGATCTCTTCACATTCATCAAGGTTCATTTGCTTGATGCCCAATGCACATGCAAGCATGCCACCAGTAGAGGTTCCACAGATGAGATCAAACATCTCATGAATTCGTCGCCCAGTCCCTTGCTCAATCCGCCGCAGCATTTGCACTGTTGCCAATCCCCTCATGCCACCACCATCCATGGATAGAATGCGCAACCCTTGCTTTGCTACAGGTCGTCCTTTCACTGCTCGCCTCAGATATTCGTTCTCACCTGAATGTTGATAACAAAAGTTGAGGGTGCAATCAAAGATTTTACCTTCAAAAAGGTTCACATGTTTTCTGTCTCCTGCCAAAATGCAAATCAAACTGATGGAACAAAAACAGATCTGCTTACCAAGAATAGCTAGAGCTCGTATAGCTGCTTTACAGACACCTGCATCTGACCCAGCTGATAATCGAAGCAGCAGATCTCGCAAGCTCTCGGATGCCAGTAACGATCTCCGATTCTCCCAGCAAAAAGCAAGATTTCCCACAGTCAATAGTGCATGTCGCTGCACCTGGTCATCAACATCCAACCCCTCTAGCTTGTTAACACTTTTGCCTTTTTCTCAGTTGCATTCAGCAATACTTTTGTGGATTTCTGCCCTTAATAATTCAGTAGCACAAAACCATCAACCGACCTCAGAGTTTCTGTGTGCACACAGCAGCTTGAGTCGCTTAAGAATCTCCTTGGTGAGCACACGCACAGCCAGAGCATCAGATGTGAAGGCTAGATTCATAAGAATCTGCAAGACTGAAATAAGAAGCTCTTCAACACTGGCAGTGTTGCGCAGCACCATCTCTATTGCCTGCACCAAATCGGCACGCATCAACCGCACTCCAACTGCTCCATCCACTGCCAGTGATGCCAGTGCTACACATGCTTGCTCCACCTTTGAAATCACCACACACAAATTCTTGTCAGGCAGCAGTAGAGTGTAAATCACCTTCAAAGCTCATGGTACAAAAGTCATGCTAGAATCAAACTGTTGTCAATTCACAAGAGTTCAGAAATGCACATTAAGTTTCAGCTGTGGACTATATAAGCTACTGACTGACCACATGGTGGTTGTCACTGAGCATCATGCTAAGAAGTTGGCGTAGAGCACTCTCATCTTTGCCGATGACAGCCCTGTTGCTGATGTCTTGAGACATCTTTGCCAAAGCTGATGCCAGAAGTGGATGTTGACATGATGAAAACCGAAAAATGAGAGCAAAAAACACACTCAGCTTGTGTTTTGATGCAACAAAGTACGAAGCAGTCTCAGCCTGCAGATGAAAAATCACCCTCCCCCCACCACATCAGACACACAGCAGAGTGATGATAACTCCTTTGAAGACTTGCTGATTTGCACCCATCACTCCGACACACAGAGATTTCAGGGGTTGGAAGGTCCAAATGCACACCTCAATATCAACATTGATCGTGGAGAGAGCTTGGTCACCTTCAATGCGCACATTGGCCAAAGACAAATGACGCAGATTCGTGCATGGTGTGATCTCAGGCAGAAACTCCAGAGGATTACCAAAGAGACGCAGCACTCGTAGTTTTGCCATTGCCCTGATTGGAAGGTTGCAAAATGTGAAGAACAAAATGCATGCAAAAGAATTCTCCTTCTTCACAAGAAAACAACAATGTAGTACTGTTCATGCACTATCACAGGAATCAGAGTGAGATACAAATGGATTGTGCATGCACTCTTTGCAGGAATCAGATTGAGATACAAATGGATTGCAAATGCACACTTATTGCAGGAATAATATAGCAAAGATACAAATGGATTGTGCATGTGCACTATTTGCAGGAAGCAAACTGAGATACCAAAAGGACGGGTCTGGTTCATATTTTTCAGTACCTGAAGTCCAGCAAAGGTCGGACTAGCTTGTTGTGCTCAAGCGAGAGCTCCTCCAACTCTATGCACTCCCGCAGCTCCCCTACAGCCCGAAAGGGTTAAAGCATGAGACCATTGGAAATTCACCATCATCCAGAAACAGAGCTGGAAGTAAAAATCGAAGTGAGAGAGAGAGAGAGAGAGAGAGAGAGAGAGAGAGAGAGAGAGAGAGAGAGAGAGAGAGAGAGAGAGAGGGAGAAACCAATGGCATTTCAACTGAGCAAGATCTGGATTGCAATGATGGGATGGCTTGAAAACATGGGTACCTGGAATGGATACAAGAGAGTTGTGATCACAGTGGAGCACATGAAGATGCATAAGCTGGCCTAATTCCACAGGCAGGATTGCAATCTTGTTGTTGTCCAAGTACAGTCTCTCCAACATCTGCAGCTTCAGAATTTCCACAGGCAGTGACTGCAAAACACCCAATAATGCACCCACATCCATCTGTCCATCAGTCAGTCAGGTTTTATGAGGAATCAGAAATTGCTTTGCAAAATCAGTCATGAGGATTCAGACACAGAATGAAAATGCAAAGCAGAATCAGGAATAGGGCTTGTGGGTGGGTGGATGGGAGCGTTGGATAGGCAGGCAGGGGGGAACTGACAGTGAGGAAGCAATTGGAAAGATTGAGGACAGTAAGACTTCGATGATGTTGCATCCGAGCCAGAAGTTCTCCAGAAGCTGTGATCTTGCCTGTGCGATCTGTAGGACTTGGATCAAGCACTCTTGACAGCAGTCCCAATCCCTCTCCCGGAGGTCCAGATCCCACTGTCCTTGACAAGGACACCACTTTCAGAAGCTCCATCCGCTTGTGCACCTCCAGACCGACTTCCACCTTCACGATGCCATCATGATCATGATCATCAGAAACAGCATTTGTTTCTTCTTCCTGTTTTGTTTCTTCTTGCTTGTGCAATTCGCAATTGGGTGCAATCTGCGAGCTGTTGTTGTTGTTGACATTGGGGGGGGATTGTGATCCTCCTCCTGTTTGGACGTGCTGCTGCTTGCTTACAACTCGCAGCGACACTTGCACCTCGTCATGTGGAGAAGGCAAGTTGACCATCAGCTGCGATTGCAGCTTGAGAGCCACTTGCTCTTCGTCATCCCCTGCTGCCCAGTCAAGCTCGATGCGGAATTTGCAACCAGCCGTCAGCTCCGCTCCCACCACATCCTGCTGTTTCCGAGGCGATCCACCACTCTTCTTGAGGATTCCCAATCCTCCTCCTCCTCCATTCCCTCCCCCACCACCACCACCCACCACACCATCATACTCCTCTTGATCATCCTCCCCATAGCCCAAGGTCAGATGAAATGTGTCCACCTGTCTCTTCCAACTTCCCAGCGCCCATGACATTGCTCTCTCTCTCTCTCTCTCTCTCTCTCTCTCTCCTCCTCGTCCTCCTAGGCTTTCCCTCCTCCTATCCCTATCCCCAACCTAGATCCAGTCTCACAAAACTCCTTTCAAGCCTGAAGCTTTACAGGAACTTCTCAAGTTTGTGCAACAAGCGTCACCAACTCTTCTTGTTGTACCCTGCAAGTTCGCTGATCTCCTCCTCTTCCTCCTCCTCCTGTGACCATATAACCTTGCGACCGTGTTCCTCATCTCCAAATCCTCCAAGAAAAAGATGCAGGAGATGACCAATTCACCTACTCTCAGAAGCTTCTAGTGAACCTTGGTGCCAAGAAGCTGACCGAAATTTTCTCCCCGAGAAAAGAGAGAGACAGACAGAGGTGGAGAGGACCTACAAGCGTACCCAATTTACCAACCCATCGATGCTTCGTGGTTCCGACGAGGAAATTTGGTTTAGGTCTCGCAGCACCCGTGGAATTCGCCGGCGGTGGGTCCCGGACTGACCAGGGTAGTACGGTCACCGTCTTTGCTTGCTTGCTTGCTTGATTTGCATGTTGGAGCTGAGAGGTTGATGATGAATTGAGGGCTGGTGGGATTGCATCTTTGGTAGGATTGTTGGCAGGACACAGCAAATTTGCAGATTCATTATCACATGCTCAGATGATGAGTGGATGGATCCATTGTTGGCATGCAATCACAAATTTGTTCTCACATTGTTTGGGCTAGCAGTATAGGATAGGAGGCAATTGCAGATTCTCTAATGTTGAGGATTCATTGTTGGCTGCATGATGATGCAAATTGCATATTCTCGGATGTGCATCAATCTCCTTGCTTGTTTGAGATCCTCAATTGTCAGCAGGATGACATCTATTTCCTTGCACATCAGGATCTGTGATTGCATCATCCTTGCATCTTGTTGCAGTGGTTGCAGAGGATTGCAACAAATAGAGGTGGTGGGAGCAATTAGCTCTATTATATCAATCAAGAGTCATTTCTTTCACATATATCTATTGCAAGCTCTTTTTTGAGAGGGTAAAAAAAGGGATCCTGTTCATGTAAAGCTTGCTGAATTGTGGATTGCAGTTTCTTCTCCCCCCTCACACACAGGAATGCTGTTGAGAGTTGGAACTTGCCACTCGATGTCAATTGCAAAAATGGGACTTGTGAGTCCCCCCCCCCCCCTCTGCCCCCAACACACATACATTCTAGAACAGAAGCACCATATCTGTTTACTGCTGGAGCTAATCTGGAGGAACCTTAAAACCGTGTAAGTACTAAGTATCCCCATCTGCACACCACAAATTAACTTCTTGGGTATTTGCTTGTAATCTTTCTTTTGCCATATAATTGCTTCAACACACAGGTGAGAAGATGATGATGATGAAACCAACCCTGTAAAAAAAAAAAACACCACCTTGTGCAACTCCCATTTACTTAGCCAAATGTTTTCAATTAGCTAGAAGTGCATTGTTGTATCTAGGTAATAATAATATTCTAAAAAGTATATGAAAAACTAACCTTGTTCACGCCCTTTCACAATTCAAAGGTGGGTGATTCTCAACCATAGCCTGTCAAATTGTTTCTCTTTCCTCTTCCTTATGATCTGCAAGAAATTGAAGGTTCCAATTGTGTTTGTTTCTCTCCACAAACAAGCTTCCAGGTCCTTGACAATACAGTGAGAACACTCATCATAGTCATCGCTATACATTGGAGAGCAAATGGGATGATTTATTTCTTCAACCACCACAGTTTGTTCACACTTCTCCACTCTTTCTTCTCAAACTGAGCATCAGCCA
Source organism: Sphagnum tenellum (assembly GCA_963921925.1). Lineage (NCBI taxonomy): Eukaryota > Viridiplantae > Streptophyta > Sphagnopsida > Sphagnales > Sphagnaceae > Sphagnum > Sphagnum tenellum. Next base: position 12,708,745 of record OY998144.1, read on the forward strand.
ACAAACACCCCAAAGATCCAAAACTTAGTAGCCAAGAAGAAACTAGGTTCAAGAGTTTCTACTACAACAGAACCATGCAACAATAATATTATGCTGCTCAAAACCTATTCATGCTTACTTGTGCCTCTAGCAAAGCAAATCCCATAAGAATATACAGATGACTATTGAGCTGATCTTTGGCGAGAGCTGCCCACATGTAAGAAACAAAGTGAACTTTCACCTACAAATTGAATATTTGAGTTTGCAGATCCAACTGCACTTGAGAACACATGGACTGCATGGCCTCAATCCACCAGACACCCATGACAACAATATATCCATACTGCACAGAGACACAGAGAGAGAGACAGAGAGAGACAGAGAAAGGTGACAATTGTAAACCAGAGCACTGATACAGATCTATGAAATAGCAGAGAAATCTCCCACAAAAAACAATTTGAAGGGTAACATGAAAACAAGTGGAGAATCATAAAACCTAATGAAACTTGCTCACAAAGTGTCAGACACGTCATCACCTTCTCCATCATGAAGAGCGAGCGGCAACGAGCTGCTGCCATGACTACCCAATGACTTCATCAGCTTCTCCAACAGCAGGAGTGTGTAGATAACTGTACAATAATCTGCCCAACAAAACTTCAAGCAAACCATAATATAAAAATCTGCTTCTTGGGTTTCTGTCACATTTCCAGAATCAATGTGAAGAGACTCTCTGTTGTCATCCTGTTGGCTAGCACTCAGAGGACATAGTCTACATAGGCTGTCTCTTCTATGGCCTCCTGAAGCAGCTTTCATCAACTCCACAACAAAAAGAGTCAAGATGAAAGGCTCTAAGTTCATGACAAAGCCTTTGAGATATACTTTACAAGCTTGCTAAACCCTAAAGGGTTTCCACTCCAGGACGACTCCGATCCTTGCGTGATTCTTCTTGGTGGTGGCCCGCAAGAGTTTGGCGCCATGATCTTCTTGCGGTAGGCGGTAGAGAGAAGAGATCATACATCTTCCCTCGCCTGTCACCGGACGCTTCAACAAGAGACCACACCAGGAGGAGGGACGGAGGACAGTTGGGATTCAAACCCTAGCATCTGCAGCTTGCCTCCATCCGCAACTTGCAGGTGAGCCGGAAGCGAGAGAGAGATTTTTGTGCTGCGCGTTGTTGTTGTCGCCGTCATGGAGGCGCAAGCGGTTGTGTGTTTTTCCAGCAGAATAGCGAGCTGAGAATGCTGCGGCGGTGACAAGGCTCATCAGAGGAGGAGACGACGGGGGGCAAGGAGAGAAAGGATGATCAAGAGCATGGGCTCCTCCTCCGGCGTTGCTGCTGCTGGACTTGCAACTGATGGTCCCTTGCAAGCGGATGCGAAGATGATGGAGGGAGGAGGAGCAGTTGTTACTCCTGCTGCTGCTGGTTCACTGGAGGATGGACCTCCTGCAACTACTACTACAGCAAATGCTACTGTGGGCGCCTCTGCTTCTGCTGTTGCTCCCGCGGCTGCGGCTGCTGATGTTGGTGTACCTGAGGCAGCAGCAGCAGCTCTTACCAATACCGCCACCATGACCGTCAATGTAAGCTTCCCCTTTTCTTTCTTTGGACAGTGGGGTTTCTTTTCTTTTCTTCTTTTTGTTGTGTTTTTTCTCTCCTGTTGTCGTCGTCGTCTGAGTGTCAGATGTTTTTCTTTTGGATTCTTGTTGTTTACAGGAGCGACGAGCACGAGAATCTATTGCCACGAACCCTTACGACGTCGAGGCTTGGACTGCTCTTTGCAATGAAGCTCAAGTACACAATTCTTACACTTCCTCTCCCATTTCTATAACCCTTCTGGTTTCTTTCTGTCACTCTGAAGTGAGGAAGAAGAGCTTGTGTTGTAAACCCTAACCATGGGAACATCATGTCTTAGCTACTTTTTCTATGTCCATGTATGTTTTATGGCGAAAGAAGCATGGCACTGCAAGCTTCTGTTACAAGAGGTTCTTGTGATGCTGTGGCAGCTTCAATTGTGATGTCAATTTCGATGAGCCCAATATGTATTCTCATGAGGGAATAGGATGCTTGAGGGTCTCATCAGGGCTTTCAGGGCTGTCAAAAATTCCATTCCATTCCATTCCTTCTTCTGACATGTGCTAGGGTGAGACGTTGGACAGACCAAGCCTATTGGAGAGGCTGCACCTGTTTTTGAACAGTTTCTTGCCACATTTCCAACAGCAGTAAGACATCTTCTTCTTTTTTGGCTGTGAAAAAAATTCTCCTTTCATCTGCTCTTTCTTCTTTCGCAGAAGTTTGGGCTGGCAAGCTGGTTTGCTTTTTGGCTTCTCCAGAAGTTCTGCAACTCATTGATTTGGTTTGATGCACTTTTGGCAACTTTGTTGAGATTGGTCTATATAGCATGTGGTTGTTGTGGATGCTGGAACAAAACAGAAAGGTTTAAGCTTTGAGCCTTGTTTCCACAGGCCCTTAAGCTACTGGAGCATGTATGTGAATGCTGGACAAAAAACAGAAAGATTTAAGCTTTGAGCTTGTTTTTTGCAGGCAAGGTACTGGAGAATGTATGTGGATGCACAAATTGCAGCAAATGATGATGAAGCTGTAAAGCAGATCTTCAGTCGTTGCTTGCTGCATTGCCTCCATGTTGACCTGTGGTAAGGGTCCTTATATCCTGAGAGAAAAAACTGTTGTTTACTTGTTTCTGCACCTACAATCTATCTCGCACACAGTTGTGTTTTTCTTTGAGCTGAATGCTTTGCATCTGGAGAGGGAGATCATGCTCTACATTGAACCAGGGGGTTTTGATTCTGCAGGAGGTCTTATGTTCGGTATATGAGGAAAGTAAACGACAGCCGAGGCCCTGAAGGGCGAGATGAAATGAGGAAGGCATTTGAGTTCATGCTTTCTCATATTGGTGCGTTCTTGACAGATATATTGGAAAGTGTGTGTGTGCATATGTTTCCTGACATATACGTGATTAGTCTCGGTGCAGTGACTGCACTGATCACCAAAACTCTGCTGCTTACAAGCTGGTTTCATGCAGCACTGTTTTTCCTTGTCTGTTCGACAGGTTTTGACATCACTGCAGGGCCTGTTTGGCTGGAGTACATTTCATTTCTGAAAGCAGCTCCAGTACGTCTCCCACTGGTCCAAGCCTCAAGCAGTTTTGATTGCATCAAATAGCAAGGGCTGTGTTATGTCTGTTGGTTTTTAGATTTTAGGTTGTGAATCAGTATAAGGAATGCAAATCAGGTTCATTTTTCACATGGAGTCTCATGTAGTAATGAGCTGATAAATAAACTTGGGATGCTGATGAGGAGCAGGCACTGACTCCTCAAGAAGAGTCACAGCGGATGACAGCAGTTCGAAAAGCATATCAGAAGGCTGTATTAGCCCCGGTTCATCTGGTGGAGCAAATCTGGAAGGAATATGAAAACTTTGAGAACTCCGTCAGCCGTGCTCTGGTTGGCTGCTTGCCCTTTGTTCAGTGTGAAATGTCTAGGAGTTATGTGGTCACCGATTGTGATTTGAAAATGGGGTTCAATAAAATTGATTTTGCTCACAGGATCATCATCTGCTGGATTTGTTTTTCTTTGCTCAATATGGGCTATTGTGCTTTTGTGTTGTCTACTGTGCTGTGCCTATGGTTCACAAAGAAGTGACAAGCATATTGAGATAAGAACAGTGTGCCTTGTTATGTTAGGATGGTTGTGAATCTTTGATATTTTCATTGTATTTCATGGTCTTTTTTTCTCTTTAGCCATCTGCTTTTAAGGGTTTTTCAATCTTTCTGAATTCTGTTCATGAACCCACTGCTTGACCTCTGGGTGTTGTTGGGTGAGCCCGTCAAAAGCATTTTGCCTTTTTATGTGCTAAGCACTGCTTCTTCGGCGGCAAGTAAAACAGCATCAAGCTTTATTTGAGGACAATTAAGAGGTTAGCGAGGGAGAAGCATCTATCTAAGGGCTAAATCGCACTGTCTATGCAGGCAAAAGGTCTTTTGGCAGAGTATCAACCCAAGCACTTCAGTGCCAGGGCTGTTTATAGGGAGCGCAAGAAATACTGTGAACGTATTGATGCAAACATGCTTGCAGTACCTCCCACAGGCTCCTACAAAGCAAGTTCCATCCCCTTGATGCTTTTTAACTTGATTCACACACTCAAGACTTATTCATGTATCACAACTGACTGCAACCTTCTGTTTGTACTAGCTGTGAATGACATAGCCCAGTACATTGTCTTGAACAATAACATTGGAGGTATATATTTTTATATGCCTGTGCTTTTACAAAATCTGGCAACTTTTCTACTTGTGGACTCTGCTATATAGGCTCTTCTACACTTCTTTATTCTCTCTGGGAAGTTGGTCACAATTCATGTGCATCTCTCTGTTGCTTACTGTTGTTTCCTCTTCTGTGCTTGTTCTCTGTGATGGGATCACTTCAGTTATGAGTACTAGAGATAAGTGCACTATCTGAAGCAGGTGGTTGCGGATCACAAGTGCCGTTGGTGTGCAGGCAGCCTTTTGTAATGTTTCTGTTAGTTATCTTCATCAGATCACCAATGGATGAAGCTTTCCTTTGGAATTGGATAGCATTCTATTGTTGCATTGTGGGCATAATTTAGGCTATTTGGATGCTTCATGTTTCTGGAAATTTGTCTAAGATATGGTGAATTTTGTCTGCTTGTGACAATTTTGAACAACTGATGAGTTGATGACTATTAGCAACTGCTACTAGTTAAGACCTGCAATGTATCAAGTATCAATGAGTTTGTGAAGAGACTATTGGAGCTCACTCCAACTGGACATTTTTCTCCTGCTCTTACTTCCACTGTCTATATTTTACCGTACTTTGTCTTGTTCTGATACCTTAAACTTTGTTTGGCCAAATTGGTTGCAGTCAAGTCCTGGTCTCTTTTTGTACGTTGATGGTGATCTTTTTTGAGGGCTGATGGAAAATATAGCTTGCATTGTGTTCAGGAAGGGCAACAGTGCCTTGCTTGGAAGCAGTTGTTGACGTTTGAAAAGTAAGTATTTTTTTTGGTGTATTAGCTGTTATGCGCATGTGGATGCACCTACACATTGGAACTGAAAATGTTGGGAGTTATATGAGTACTGTGAATTAAGTATTTTACCTGAAATGGTCTCTTTTTCTGCAATGTTTGTGTGATCAACCTAAGTTTTTGGTCATCTGACCTTAGGATGTATTCCCACTTTCTTTCCTGTTTCCCCTTAGTTTCAAAGTTCACTGCATCTTGTTTGTCAAATTTTCTGACTCTTGTGATGTTGTTACTAGTTGTGTACATCTTTGGAAGTTTTCTGGTCCAATTTGACCTTCAGGCCTGCCCTGGATGTCATTGATCCTTCTATCTGATTGCCATTGTTTTTTTTCTGCATTGCATTTCTGGAATATGTATCAACATATGTGGTATTGGTCATGGCAGGGGAAACCCTCAAAGATTAGATGCAGTGGGGCTTTCAAAGCATGTGGCATTTACTTATGAGCAGGTATTCTTGTCTGACAAGTTATTATGGCCCTCTGTTTTTGGCCTTCTCATTTCAACTGCCATTCAGCCATTATCAGGAGAATGAACCTTCATGATCCCAACACCAACCGAGCCCTTAGTTTGCAACATCTATGGCTCTCTTGAACACTTGTCATAGCAGTTTTGTTTATCCAGTCCTGAAGTTTCTGATGTTAATGTGCAGTGCTTGATGTATTTGTACCACTATCCCGACATCTGGTATGATTATGCAACTTGGCATGCTCAAAATGGTTCCCCTGACTCTGCTGCAGTTGTGTTTCAACGAGCACTTAAAGCCTTGCCAGGTAATGCATCTTCTCTCTATTTGGTGGTCCTTCATTCTGGAAAAGATCCTGGTTCCAAGAAGTATTGCCAATTTTGTCGTAGAGAGTTTTTGCAGCATTTGCAGTGTGTGTTTTTGGGACTATTAGTGCACCAAGGGCTTGGTAAGGCTCGTTGAGGCCAGGCTTCCCAACCCCAAGGGTTTGTTCCATCCCTGTTATATCCCCTTGCATTTCTTCTCATCTGCTTAAGAACCAGGAATTTGAGAGTCTTTCTTTTTTCTCTATTTCTTCTGTATGTTGGTTATCATTCAGAGGAACTGCATGAGAATGAACCTTTGTTGGAGTCAACTCTGCAGTAGATGGGTTCAAAATCTCAGATTGGGGTACAATCTATTGTTTGACATGTTGGACAAAAGGTTATTGCCTTTTGTATAAAAAGGTGTTCATGGAGAGAACTCACTCTGGATACCTGTCCATGTTCTTGTTTTAGAAGTGTAAATCTAATATCAAGAGCTCTGAAGATTCAATCCAAGAGTGATAGAGAATTTCTCATCTAAAGAGGAATGGGTCGAGGCCTTGAGTAGGCCATTGATTAAGGCAGGTCAAGGTCTCAAGTAAGGCATTCCCATGATTTGTTCACCCACTCCAAAGGCCTTTCTATGTGCTATGGAGACACTAGAATTGAATCTGAAAGAGGTGTGGACCTGTAGAAGTACTTCGAATGTACTGTTGAACTGATCATTTGGAGGAAACTTATTAGCTAAGACAGTGAGAGATGATGGACAGCAGCTCAAAATTAGAACTTCCTCAAAGCTGTAATGGACCCAATTTTTATATGGAAGAATGTAACCATCTTCAATATTTGGAGAAAGTGGTGTCAATTTGGGAAGGGGCTGAATGAATTTTATATGTCGTAAGGAATTCTACTGGGAAGATTCAACATAGTTATGTACAAGATCTCAATGCTTATATGAGGAGATTTGTAGATAAGAGCTAAAATGCTTGTGCAAACATTTGTATCAAGGGAAACCCTACTGCTGGAGTGAGCACTGCATGAAGGTGCAGAGCACCATTCTGTCAATAATTTCTTTCCTCAAAACTCTTGTTTCTCTTTCCTAATTTGGTACTGGATCTATGGGCCACAAGGAAATGGCAAGCAGTCTTGTGACAGCATCTTTATCCTTGTGCACCAGTGAGATGGACAAGTATTTGTTAGTTTCAACTCATCTTTTCTGTCTCAAGGGCACAAGTCTGTGGCATTGACAGATACTGCAGTTTTACACTATGCATATGCTGAATTTGAGGAAGCTCGGGGTGGAATCAAGGTGTGTTTTGATTTTCTAACTCTTGATCTGATGGTTCTTGTATGGTGTAAGCTGATCCTCGAGCCAAAAGGTTTTCTGGTCAGATTCTCAACAATCTTTTGCCACTCACATGAGTTGGCTTGAATTGTTGGTGGTGGATCAGGAAGCGAAGGGGGTGTATGAGACACTTGTCAGTAATGACAGCACTGCAAATGCTTTAGCATACATTCAGGTAAGCGGGTTGGATATGTCAGTACTCTTATCCTGCTGGGTTATTTCTAGCCTTCCAATCACCAAAGTTATCTGTTAGCCATCACTCAAGTTGAAGATAGATAACATCAAGCTGAGCAGCTCGGGCTCATGGCCACCTTGCAGTCTTTGGTATGTTTCCTGGGGTTTCAGTGTGGCTGTTGTGCAGTTAGGTGATGAGCTTTAAATTGATGCAGTTGATGCGTTTTGTGAGGAGGACTGAAGGTGTTGATGCAGCCCGTAAAGTTTTCTTCGAAGCTCGCAAGGCTCCTGCTTGCACATACCATGTTTATGTGGCTTCTGCAAATCTGGAACTTTGCATCGACAAGGATCCAAAGGTACAGTTCTTCATCCTATGCTGCACAACAGTTCAATGGAATGTTCTTTACCAGCAGCAGACATGCCCCAGTACCTGCCTTCTGATTAGTACATCACATGAAGAGTTTTGCCTTTTTTTCTCATCAATTGTTTGAATGTCCTACTCTTTATGGATCAAAATAAGTCATTAAAGCAAAGTTATATGGACACATACTGCATCATCTCCCAACTCCCAACTGATATTCTTCACATGTAAATCTTCTCTTGCTGTTTTGTGCTGGTGTAACACCTTTCAGTTTAATATCTGGCAAATATCCTGTGCAGGTAGCCCGGAACATCTTTGAGTTGGGACTGAAGAAGTACATCCATGAGCCAGCTTACGTACTTGAGTGAGCACAAGGCAACTTCATTCAGTTACCTTATAAGCATATCTATGAAGTTTGAAAGCATTTGTTTCACCTTCAAAGCAAGGTTCACTTATGCTCTCTTGTTGAATTATTGCAGGTATGTTGACTTCTTGTGTCGAATGAATGATGACCGAAATGTACGTGTACTTTTTGAGCGGGCACTCAGTGTTCTCCCACCAGAAGAGTCTGCTGAGGTATGCCGTCTATGCATCTTTATCCTCCATTGATTCAAAGCGAACACTTGGTGCTCTCTTTTGAGACATAATTCCAGAGTATACTGAAACTCACTTATATCATTAAAGGTAATAGTGGAACTACATATGTTTTATTCAAAACTACGTCAGGGTAAGTTGGAAAGTGGATTCTGGAGCATTAAATTTCCATCTTCTAGTTTTTCATTTCAGGCATGTGCAGTTATGCAAATGGTTCTTTGTTGTAAGTAAATTTGTGATACACTGCAGTCATAATGATGTCCAGTTTCTTTGTTCTTAATTGTTTTGGTGAGTCAGGTGTGGAATCGCTTTTTGGCATTTGAGCAGATGTATGGGGACCTTGTGAGCATGCTGAAGGTATGTTGACATCAAGTTTTTGCTCAACACAGGGAGTTCCACAAGTTCTTTTCTGCAAATCTGTCTTTCGGTTGTCAAGCTTGAAGCCTGCCTTCCCCACAAGCTGACAGTGCACACTACAGATTGTAAATGAGTCCTAACTATTAAATGCCAAACTTCAACGACTTCATTTATAGCTGGCTTTTAAAACCATGTTACTATTTGTAATAGGTGGAGCAGCGTAGGAAAGAGACATTGTCACAGACAGGGGAAGATGGGTCAGCTGTTGGTGAGAGCTCACTCCAGCAGCTGATTGCTCGATATCGCTTTCTTGACCTGTGGCCCTGTTCAACATTTGATCTTGATCACATCACCCATCAACAGGTGCTTCTTGCCATGATGAATCCTGTTGGAATTTGCAGTTCTTTCTTTCTGTTTACCTTAGGAATTGATCTATTAGGGTGCTTCAAACCTCTGCTATTTCTGTGATGAAGTTGTCTTCATTGCTATCTTTCGGTGTGCCATTGTCTTTTCCTCCCTCTGTGAGCCTTGCAAAGTGTAGAGGAGACATGGGCACAAAGCTATAGCAAGCTGATTGTCTCAAGTCCTACAGTTTGGCATATACAAGCCAAATATTACAAAAGCCAAGTTGATGCTCAAGAAATGCCATACAGGTGATGAGATAGATCGCTGATGCTGGTGAAGTTAATGGGGAATATCCATCCGGTGTCCCATCTAGATGATTGTGCAGAAGTCACTCATGAAGGTGGAGAAGGTTTTTGGTGGGAGCAATGCTACACCAGGAGGTCGAGACACAGGTAGGGGTCAATCCATCACTCGCTTTTTCATTCATCCCCGTCTCACCAAAATACATGACATATGATAAATCCAGCAAGTAAGATGCTCATCTTTTACACCAGGACCAGTTCTCAATTCTGTTCCATTTGCAGTGGTGGAGAAAGCCCCAATTGCAGGAGGAACTGGAGGATCAGGTGTCAATATTGTTCGACCTGATGTTTCTCGCATGGTTCTATATGATCCACGTCAAGGGTTTGGTAAAAGACCACTCAAACTCTTTTTCAAGTCAGCTTTTAAAAGTGCTTTGTTATCTGCCAAATATCCTTTGTTTCCACTGAGAGGTCTGTTCTATTGAGATAAAACAGTAGATTAGGATCAAATGAGCCTCCAAGACAACTGTTATTGTCTCTGCAAGCATTTATAGCATTCAGAAAGAAATCCATTTGTGAGGCTTCAATTGGAGGTAAAATGATTCAATGTTTCATCTGTAGTTGATAGGACTGATAGGCAAGGGAAATGTTGATGGTTTTTTATGTGTGTGTTTTCTGTGGGTGGGTATTGTAAGTGCTGTGGTGGGCTAAGAGGCAGTGTCTGATGCAGGGATACCTCAACCAGGACAAACATTGCCCATTCCTCCTCATGCAAGGATGGCTGCAGGCATGCAGTTTGTCCCACCATTGCTAGGCCTGCATCCTTCTGCACCACAACTTATACAAGGACGGCTTCCTCCAGGCATAGTACCTCCTACAGGTAAGCAGTCTTGTTCCAGTAGATGATTAGTCTGCTTGTGTATATGCAGATGCCGACTACATGATCAACACATAAGCTCACTTCCTGGTATTTTATCAGAAACTACTGAATTCCATTGTCAATGTCCAAATCCTTCCTTAAGCAATACCCTTCTCAAGAGCTGAGTGACTGGTAAGGTTTTGGATGCGTGTTGTGTACCTGCCTTTCAACATATACTCTTAAGGTCTGCCTTAGAGCATGACAGGGGCAGTACCCACGCTGGCAACTGCAGGTATGCCAGGCCTATCTATGCAGCAAATGCGACCACCACCCCCTCCTTCAGCACTCCGTCCACCACCACTTCCCCCTGGACGCCCACCAGGCGACACTTCCCTTGCTATCAAGACAGTTGAAGATGCCTTCAAGTATCTTCCCTCTTCTGTGGGTTCTTTCCTTGCTCGACTTCCTGCTGTGACAGGTAAGATATGGAGGCAATCAAATCCCAAAGCAATGAGTCAAAAGAAGCTACATTGCTTCCAAAGAAGTTATATTCATGTGTAGTTACAGTTTTTGGTGCACTTTGGGTCAATGTGGCCTCAAAATTGCAGCATGAACTGATCAGAGTGTGTTGTGGTTGAGTGGACACAGGACCTTTTCCAGATCCCGAGGTGGTGATGACAGTGTTGCTGCAAACTGAGTTGCAGGTAGTTATGGATGAAGGTGCCACGCAGGCTGTGCCAACAGCTGCAAGTCCCTCCACACTTGGAGATCCCAGTGCCAGTAGTAACAAGACACAATCTGGGCAAAGTGTACCCCCTCGTCCACCTAATTTTAACAGTCAGCCATCATTGGATGCATGGAACTCCAGTGCACTGAATCCCCGACCTGCACGCCAGCCTCCAACCTCAAAACGGAAGGATCCCGAAAGTAGGTCCTTTGATGATTCTTGGCTTTATGGAACTTTTCTGCTTTGAGCCTGTCCACTTTGCTGCTGATGTCACAAAATAGTATACAATTGACACAGTCATTCTTTGTCATCCCAGTAAAAGATAGAAGATCTGCCTTTTGAATCAAATTGTGTGTGTATTTTCATGCGCAGAAGTTGAAGAGGAAGATATGCCAACCACACAGGCTCGACCACCACCAAGGGATGTGTTCAGATTACGACAGCTACAGCGGGCACGGGTGGGCTCCTCAGTACAGAGTGGGTCAACTTCAGGTGGCAGTGGTGCATTTAGTGGTGAGCGATCTGGAAGTTCAGAATAGCTTATTTTCCAAATCATGTTGAGATGTAGACATATGCATGAGCGGCTTCAATTTACACACCCACTTTCCACTTTAGGAACCAACCAATTTCCATTTGTCAACAACCTTTCATGGCTTTTGCCAACCTGATTCAAAACCGTTGTTTCCTTCTTGAGATGCTTTTTCTTCCAAACCTGTGGACAGAGTGATAGAATGAAAGAGAATTAGTGAGTGTTAATCAAGGAAATCATGAATTTTACACAGATGTGGGTGGTGCCTTTGAGATGATGGCGTATCATTTGTGTGTGTGTGTGTGTGTGCGTGTGCGTGTGCATGTTTAAGTTGTGATGAAGTTTGGTAAACAAGGGGGACAAAATTCACTTGCGGATCCAACTTTCATCCATGTCCAACCATGGATGCATGGATGTTATACATGGTTGTTGAACAATATGGATGACCTTCATCAACAAACATGAATGATTACATGATTTCATCTATGTGTAATATTATCAAGTACCATCATTCTTCATTTTTTTAAACCCCACTCCAAGCTTTTTTGCTCATGTTTAAACTTTCTCTTGGCCAAGCCAAACCAAGTGTGAGATCACAAATGTAGTTTGGATATGGTGAATATGAAGTTAGATCACGAATGCCAATCTTAACTTCATCAACTTTTGTGGTTTGAAGTAGAGTTTGTTAAATTAGACAAAACTTAACATGCACACACTTTCATCAATGGGTGCTAGCAAAATGGTGCAAGGTGAAATAGGTTTGCAAAATGTGTAGATGTATGGTAATCCAAGGAGGTTGGTGGTGATATGAGTTGAGTTGGGGAGTTTGTAAGTATGTGGTAATTGCAATTGTTTGTTGAAGGTAAATAAAAAGTAATCATAAGTATCCAAATGTTGAGAGGGTTCATGGCAAAACCTTCCAAGGAGGTTCGAGTAACCACACTTCCTTCATTATCATCGTTAAGAAGTGAGCACCTTCAAAGGAAGGAAGTTAGGCTTATGAGGTTAAGAATTAGTCGGCCATTCTTAGTTGGTCAAATGAATGTCTGATTGTTTTCAAACCTTATTGTTAAGGTATGGGAAGGATTTATATTTACGATCAATTGTCTAAAGCCAAAATTGCTTGGAATGCATATTTTAAAAATGTTTCACCAAGTAAAACACTAAACACTAAAGCCATGTGGCATCACAAAATTTGAACCCCCAAATTATTGGAGGTTGTAATGAAATCTTTGAATACAATGTTTTGATTAAATCCGATAGCTTGAAATCTTCAAAAAAGATATGCAAAAATGGTAGATCTCTAATGTGAAACATTAAGGCAAAATGTTCACACCTAGGGTGTGTAATGTAATATGTATTCCCATGTAAATATTTTGACTACCTCCTAGCAATTGAGGAATGGTAAGTTTGTGGGTTATTATGTGATTACTAGTGTTGAGCAATTCTCACTTTTTAAAGAGAACCGTTTGTTCCGGTTCTCATGACCATTTTAAAGAACATATCAAGTTTTCCAAAAAAAAATTTCTGAATTTAAAAGACCATTCAAGGTTTCAAAAAAATTTGAAAAGAAAAAATCCAACCAATCTTAATTGTAACTAATTTTTATAATTTTTTGAATCAATGATTTGCAAAGATAGTTTTCACAACTTGGTTACCAAATAATATTCACCCAAAAAGCAAAAAAAATATTTTCTTTTTACCAGTTTTTAATTAAAAAAATGAAAATGGAAATGACTTGCAAAAGCATCATGAAAATGCATAAATTCAAGATTCTTTATTTCAAATTTCATTTCACTCAAATTCACCTTCAAAATTTTAATTTTTTTTCTTCTAAATGTTCATTTGTTTCAATAGACTCTACTAGATTGCAAAAAGATTTGCAACCAACTTTTGGGTCATTAAGCCAATTCTTGGTAACAAATATTAGATTTTTCAAGTTTTTTAATTATAAGCAACATCTCTTTAAGATTGATGAATATGCCAACTAAAGAAAAAGTCCTTTCAAACTTTATTTGTGATCCAATACAACCTAATATTTGTTAGACAAAGAAATTAATAGTGGGGAGAATGGATCCATGTTTTTGTCATCATTGGAAAAGACACTTAATCTCCTTAACATCCATTTGAAATATTAAAAAACAAACAAATTTCTATTGACTAGTTCACTTGTGATGGTAGTCATGTCAAACCAAGTTAAAGTCTTCATCAACTTTTTAATCTATACATCCAATTTCACAATTTGTCATAAAATGTAGGTGATGATAACATTTCAAAAATATAAGGTGTAATGATTTTCTATCATGTTTTTCAATAATTGAGATATTTTGTTCACAATTAACAAGTGAAGACACCAAAAGAAGATTTTTAAATTGTGTGTCTAACATCAATAAAAGCACGTTGCGAGTTTTCTTTTTTCATATTTTCTTAAAGTCAAGCACACCACACACCTCCTTAAAGTTAAAAGCAATAAAAAACAATTCAACAGCAACACCCATTACTCCAAAAATGGCATTCGACAACTGATCTTTTTTGACTAAACTAATCACTTATGCCATTTGTAGTCAAATTGGACCTATCATTTTTTCTATTTTTAATCATTTATGCCACTTGTAATCATATAAGACTAGTCATAAAATGTCATTTTTGGCATAGTGACTAGAATTATCATCCATTAAATAGTTTAAGACTAATGTAATTCCAACTTCTTCTTTCAATTTATAATTCATTGTGATGGTAGACCTAAGGACATCATTTTAATAATGAATGGCTTTTAGATTGGTTTAAAACACAACTAGTCCCAATTAGAAATAATTATTCAATAATTGTTTTTAAAAAATGGTATGTGAGAGAAGGTGGAATTCAACTATAAACACAAACAACAATTTGTGAATTATAACATAACATAATGACCATTCAAAATAATAAGGCCTCCTAGAATAAAATTATTTTGATTGCAAACCTACAAAATATTCAACAAAATGTTAACATTCTAAAAAGAAGAAAAAAAAGACTGCAAATCAATTTATAATTTTACATAAACATTTTTTTTGAATTTTTTTTTTTACAAGAGTATTTAACTTTCTTGGGCAAATTCCAAAATGAATATAGACCTTGTTCCACTCCTATTTGCCTTTGCACAAAGTTTTTAACCAAGTTACGCACTTTTGCAAATCAGATTTGACAAACATAATGGAAACATATTTGAAATTTTTGCATTTTTTTTTTTGGTATCCCATGTTGGTATGCTTTGGAAAATGCATGGCCAAAGCAAAATGCCTCAGAAACTTTGAATGTCATTGCATAGATTTTAATGTTCATGTCATTGCATTCAATTTGCAACTTCATCCTTTACACACACAATATGTTTTTTTAAAAACCATATTCATTTAACAATTCAATTAAGTTTCTTGCCAAGGCCTAACTTGTAGTTTCACTTGCCTCAAATAACCCTATTGTGATATGTTTAGGCTACCAATACATACCCAAAAAATTCATAACCAAAGCAAAAACATCATGTGCTCCATTTGACATCCATAAGTCAAAATTAGGTGTTACAAAGTAACATTATTTCAATTTTGGTATTGACATTTTTTGTTTTGTATTTCCACCAAATCAAGTAAAACTTTTTATGGAGACAATTTGAGCTCCATGTTACTGCACACTACTAATGACAATCAAATTTTTTTATATAATGGTTCTCAATAATTCATCATCACTTATGTCAATGTCAAATTTAATTTGAATTAATATACATTTCATGGACATGAAAAGAAGCATGTTAATTTTTTTTTTATATCCATGTTGGTGGATAAGGAAAAGGAGAGGTAGTTATAAAATGGAGATAGTCATTAGGAAAGGTGGGAAATAGTTATTAAAAAAATTCATAAGAAAATGAAGTAGTTTTTAAGAAAAAAATGAAGTAGTTAGGCTTGAAAATGAGGTAGTTATTTCTGAAATTGTCTTTGGAATGGGTAAATACAAATTCTAATTACTATCATTGGAATTTTTGGAAGGAAACACAACCTTTTGACATAATTGCATTGTAAAATGCTTCAACTATGTACTTTCCACAAAATGAATAGGTAGGTGATTTTTGACAAGTAAAAAGGCCAAGGTCTTATAGAAATTATTATTTTTGCACAACATCTTGCTTAAGAAAATCTTTTACACCAAAAAACTTTGATATTTTAAAGCTAAACACATTAGGTTTCTTTTTTGTAGATTGTCTTTCCAATATAATTTTCATTAAACTATTCAATTCCTCCTCAATTATTTTTGCAAATAAAACATGATTTACATCCACATGTTTTTTCAATGTTGTTATTTCATTTTTTTGGTAATATGATATGATTCCTTTCCTTTTGTTTGTTCTTGGATTAAAAAGGACAAGATTAATATGATAAATAATATTATAATGCATCATTTCATATTTTCTTCCATAAAAAAGTTATTGTCATTTACAACATAAAAAGATCAACATAATGCATTTTTGTTATGGGGTCTTCATACTTCTCTTTGCACATGTAGCTTTTGTAAATTTAATTTGATTTCTTTTCATCATTATCAATAGTGTTGGATTATGTTTGCAAACTCCTATTGAAATAAGGAGCAACAAAGAAGACAGAAGCAAAACAATGAGTAATAAGTCAAGGAACAACAACAAAAAAGGAGATGAATCGAAAAAGGGATGCAAAACAAAAGAGCATTGAAGCAAGGAAGTAGCAAAGCAAAAGGGAGGCAAAACAAAAAAAACGACAAAACAAAAGAGCAATGAAGCAAGGAAGTAGCAAAGCAAAAGGAAGGCAAAATAAAAAAACGACAAAACAAAAGAGCATTGAAGCAAGGAAGTAGCAAAGCAAAAGGGAGGCAAAACAAAAAAACGACAAAACAAAAGAGCATTGAAGCAAGAAAGTAACAAAGCAAAAGGGAGGCAAAACAAAAAAACGACAAAACAAAAGAGAATTGAAGCAAGAAAGTAACAAAAGCAAAAGGGAGGCAAAACAATAAAACAAAAAAGCATTAAACCAAGGAAGTAGCAAAACAAAAAACGACAAAACAAAAAAACATTGAAGCAAGGGAGTAACAAAGCAAAAGGGAGAAACAACAAAACAAAAAAAACATCAAAGCAAGGAAATAGCAAAGACAAAAGGGATACAAAACAAAAAAACGACAAAACAAAAGAACATTGAAGCAAGGAAGTAGCAAAGCAAAAGGGAGGCAAAACAAAAAAAAATGACAAAAAAGAAAAAGCATCAAAGCAAGGAAGTAGCAAAGCAAGGAGTAAAAATTTTCTTTAAAAAAAAAAACCACGAAAAAAACACAATGGGACCAAGGTTTTGCTTGGTCCAGTTTAAGATCTTACTTCATGCTGTTGTTGAACAATAGTGATGCTTAAAGCTAAAGCCTAAACCTAACCCCTACCTAAAGCCTAAACCTAAAGCCTAACTTAAAACCAACATTTTTTTTTCATACCTTTTCGAGTTCTCATTGAACTAGTTCTCATCCTAATGAGGACTAACAATCAGGTTTCCATAGTGGGTATCACTATTGGTGATGCTCATGAGTTTTCATTTTGAGAACCGACCTGAAACCCACTAAGGTTCTCACAAAAAACATTAAAATGAGGACACCCAAAGCTGGTTATAAGACCAAATTCTAGCTCAATCAAACTCATAACATATGATCATTGTAGTGATGGGTCATAATAAATTTAGTAAGTGGTCAAGAACATTTAGTAATAATGTAACATGGATACTTTGTTATTTTGTTATCTTACCATTCATATCACTTGTATTTGCAAATTTTGTGGATGCAAATTCTGTCATAAATAATTAACATAAAACAATAATTGATTTTTCTTCTGGAATACAATGTTGAGACATATCATGTGCCAATTGGCAATTTGCAATTTTGTGCATTTCAAGTTTTGTGATGAATAATAATCCTTCTAAGAAGAAGTCGTACCTGAATACTTAACCCATGAGAGAAATACACTATCGAGGAGGCTAAATCCATTCACAAATAGGAGTTGGTGTTGCACGGGCACAAACCGAAAATTTACCAACTGAACCCATTGTCACCAAATTGACCAAGTTAGAGATGTTAGTATTTGAAATCAAAGTGTGAGTCTTATTTATTTATATATTTATTTGTTTGTTTGTTTGTTTGTTTGTTTGTTTGTTTGTTTGTCTGTTTGTTTTGGTTTGGTTTGGTTTGGTTTGGTTTGATTTATTTTTTCCCCCACCAAATTGTGATATTCCTCTCTTGCAAGCCTCTTTGCAAATTGATACTTAATTAATACAAGCAAGCAATATTGGACGCCTATTTACTTTGAAAATTGACATGAGTAATGAGACAAAGGTCCAAAATATTTTGGTATTCATGAAAAATGAATCAACCTGGATACACATCCAAACAATGCCTTCAGTGAGAAGTGTGGGGAAGTAATCATGTTTGATATCTTGCTTCATTTGCACCAGTGTATTTCCAGCCACCAAACCCATATACAAGAAAAACACCAATAGATGCATAGGCCCATATAAGAATGTATCTGCCAACAATTTGGTGCCCATAAAACAAATTGAATTAAGCTCAAAGTTCAACCTTTTTGTGCAAACATACTCCAAAAATTGATACCTAGGAGAAAAGAAAAAAAAAAAAGGAAAGAATTTAAACCTCAACATATTCCACAAATATTTGTTTAATTGGTTTAATGAAAATATGACAAATTTTGTTGGGTTTTTAAAAGAGGTAGAAAAACCGCCCAATTGTTTCACAATTTAAAACTTTTTGACATACTTTAGTGAACATCCATTTTAAGTCCAAACAAATAATATTAGTATTTGAGTGGTAAATTGTTGACCCAAAAAAGGAAATAACCTAAGGCATTGACATACAACATTGTTGCATATGAGACTTTACACAAATGTGGACTCTAGGTAATATCAAATTTCAACCCTAAACTAAATAAAATTTAATATAAAATTTGACAAATGGTGAAAATAAGGCATAATATAATGTCTAATTGATCATATGGTATTTTATATGGGTTATATTTACACATGTGTAAAGACCATAAATCAAGTTGTTTGATTCTCGGTTTTAATTTGCAAGGCTTTGCTCAAGATTCCCATATAGTAGAGAAGCGAAAAATTAAGCAAGAACATGGAGCATGAGATCTATTTCCCCCACTGACCAAAAATTTCCAACAGGCCCCACAAAAATTGCACCAAAAAGACTTGCAATTCCCACCCTTTTCCAATCCATTGTTCCACCATTTAGCATTTGTCCAAAGCCATTAGCAACCTACAAAACCAACCATTTGTATTTCAATGAAGGTAAACTATACATGAATGATGCTAACCACAAAGTTCAAAATTCACAAACCTAATACATTGAAGTTTGTTTGGAGATTACATACATTTTCAATTAATGGATATGGAAAACTTCTTATTTTTTCACTTATGTCTTGTGTGCACTTAGTGAAACCCAAAAGATTGCATAGACAATAGGCCTATCCTTCTCTTTACCTTTGTAAAAATTGCAAACTAAATCCATACATGAAGAATGCACAAAGAATACAAATTTATTCCAAATTCATTATAATTAAGTAAACAGTCATTGACATATTATACTATTTGCATTTGAATTTTTCTTATGAGAGAGAGAGTATGATAAAAAATGAAATTACAAGATGCGTTTCATGGACTTGAAGGCCTTTGGAAAAATGAGCATGATATAAAGCATGCATAATAACTTGTGCAACCACATCACCAGAAGCCCACAACAATGCCGAAGTGAACATTTGTGTGCATATTGGGTGGAGAACAAGGATGTGAACATAACAAGCCCACACTCCCCTCAACCCATTGCTATCTAACACTAGCATGCGATCCCCATCTTAATTATGCACAATGGTTGCACTATAGACATAGCAATTCACATGTCTTTCATCCCATTCTCAAATTGAAAATCTCATATTCAACTACAATCAACAAAACATCTCTTATGTACTTTGAATCCCATTCTTGAATAGAACTATGGTATGTTAACTACTATCAATATAAGAGGGGTGTGGATGCTCAAAAAAAATTGAAAGACGAGAAGAAGATTTGAAAGGGAGTAGATTCCCATAATGTATTGTATAATGGCTAATCCTTATTTAGCCTTTTGTGAAGCTTTATATATCAATATAACACTTGCCCTTTGGAACCTCCCCCCTTTTACAAGTTGAGTATTAGGTAGATAGACACCATCAATTACATAAAAGTCCCATTTCCCTCTCTAAATACACCAAATTGTTTTGGGATAGGCCAATTCTTTGCACACCTAATAAGAACTTAGGCTAATCATAATGAGATTGATTATCAAATGTACAAACACGGGTTAACAAGTGAACCCTTAATTTTTCATTAATGTTGTCATTATTTTTCCCCGATTGCAAAAACTTCCAAAAGGATATTTATGGGAATTCTTCACTTTTGAAAAATATTAAGGTTATTAACTTCATAAACCATATAAACCTCCTTATGTCTAAATATATTGAAGACATATACAATTTGTTCATCAATCAAATTACCATTTTTGTAACTTGTGATCATTTGTGGTTAAATTTTAATTTGATAGCCAATTTTAGATATCAACAATTTAAATAATTTGACAAGTATTTGAGTGAGATGGAAGGAAAAAAAAAGAGGGTTGTTCACTAATTGTAATTTGACAAATGAGATGAAATGAATGCTCAAATAAACGTCGACAATGAAGTATATTGTATGGATGAAGTATGGTGACATTATAGAAACCAATCTTTTGGATGAAACTTTTGATACACATGCAATTATATTAGTTAGCTTGGATGAATTATGTATGCTCTTGGATTAATTTACCATGTAAGTAATTGACCACACGGATGAAATCAACCATACAAACCAAATTCGTGAAATTGGTTGGTGAAAATAAAAATGATTGAATGGAATTTTTTTTTGACAATAATATATGTGTAAATTTGAATTTTATTAATAGAAATTCATTAAGAGAATAAAACAAACACAAGGTAAATGAAATTGATTGGGGAAAAAAATTTGAAGTGTTTTGCTTTACTTCATACAAAAATGAAGCTTTTTGTATTATTGTCAGTCTTCCCAAATTTCTCTCCTGTTTCGGAGATCTTCACCCTTTGCATCTGAAAATGCTGCTGGATGTAAACCAAATGTGGAAGTGGTTTTGTGATGTGAGAAGTTGTTATGGAGCCTGTCTCAGTAATGTATGAGGTTTAGGGTTTAGGGTTTAGGTTAAAACCCTACACCCTAAACATAAATGTGGTTTCATTTGCTCCGGAAACAAAAATGAGCTGCAAAGTTGACATGAAGAAGTTAGTTAGGGGACTTGGAGGATCTTTCTCGAGATTGAAGGAGAACCATGGAGGTGACACACAAAGCCTCAATCAAGGTTTCACTCAAAATAATGTATATCAACCCTTGTGAGTTCTGAAAATGAAGAGTTTGATGAACAGCAAGCAAGTTGGAAAATAAATTGTTACATGAAAGGTTCATGGTTTTGAGCCCTAGGAAGGTGGTTGAAGTTGGTACGTACTAATTAGTGTAGGGAAAGAATCAAAGTGCTTGGGAGCATTAGCAAAACCAATCCTGGCAAATGAGGTGATCTGTTTCAAGATGTGAAATTTCAAAGATGTTTAACCTCAACCCTAAAGCCCAGATTTTTGCCCTTGTGTGTTTGGGGAGTTGTCAGCATTTGCAAACTATTGGAAGAAGAGAAGACCATCCAAGAGCAAAAAGATCAAGAACAAGGCAGTCAGTAGTTAGAAAGGTACAGCGCTAACATCATTTGCCAGTGTTGGATTGCATGAGAAACTGAGACGTTTGATTCGAATTTACTGCTGCTGCTTCTTTTTTCTAAGGAGTGCTGTTGTTTCTTCCACATAGATTCTCTTCGTTCTCTTATACAGTGAGGTAACTTACACTTGGGATGTGACCACCATCCCACAAGCTCACTTCTCCGATGCTCCAGCAGCAGCCTTTCTCACCTTTCTTCCCTGCTGCTGCTGCTCCTCCTCCTCCCCTCATGCCCATAATGTTGTTCCCTTGCCATCGCCACCAGTGACCCTCGTTCGCTCGCTTGCTCGCTGTCGTCTGCGACCTCTTTTCCCTCCAACCTCACCTCTCTCTCTCTCACCTCTTCCCTCCCCAAACCCTAAAACCTAAAACCCTAAACCCAAACCCCAAAAACCTAGAGCCTAGCCCTAAATGCGTTTTCATGCCCCTTTCTAAATCCAAGCCCTAAATGCCTTTTTTCATCAATAAAACCCCATCTCTTTTCATCCCTCAATCGGATATATATATCAGTGTTTTCCGGTTCCCGCTTTCGAAGAGAACCTCTGGAATCGTGTGTGTTCTGAGGGGTTTCCAGGTTTTGTAGAGAACCTGCGGATATAACAGTCGCCACTGTTTGCCGTTTTGGAAGAGAACCCCATGATCCACGGTTCTTGTTTTAGTTCCAGTCTCTAGTTACAAGTATAATAATGATGCATTCACACTTGATGTTATGTCAGTGTTAAATAAAAATCTAGGTGGCATCATCCTACGTGGCACCCAATGTGAAATGGGCCATAGCTCAATGTTAAGTGAATGCTAGCTTAACCTAAAATTTTCATGGCAACTGGGTTTAAGTCCCAAAAAATGGCTAACCTTCTTTTCCCTCCCTCACCTCAATTCCAAGTCAAAGCCTTTGTATGCACCCAAAAAAAGCTTTGATTATCATCATCGTCATCAAAGTCTTGTTTGATCATCTTCAAAAGTTTTTGTTGGATCATGATTGTGATCATGATCATCTTCTTCATCATCATTCTCCACTCACTTAATTCATTTCATTCCCATTCAACTAAGCAGAGAGCTTGAACCATAAGAAACAAGAGGAGGATTGTTTTTTGGGAAGCTTGAGCTTTTGTCATTAGCTCATTTCCACCCCCCTTTGTTTAACTTTCCCAAATTCATTCATTGTTCAACTTTTTCCAAAACTTTTTCCCATTGGCTTTGATTTTTACCGATTGTTCAAAATTTGTAGCCATCTTACATAAAGCTTGCATCCAAGGAAATTGATTGTTCCAAGAAGATGATTTTGAAGAGGTATGTATCATGCTCTCCACTTGACATTTTTCAAGTTCCCAATACCTCATGTGCAATCTCTCTTTCAAGAAGAGTCATTTAAAGTAGTGACCAATGTTGTATGGGGAGATGTTAGTTATAGAGTTGTAATATCTTGAAGGATTTGGGTTTCTTTTAGTGGATTTTGTTGAAGATTATATTTTTAGTCTAAACCATAGTCTAAAACCTCTTTCAGAAGAGTGTAATAAATATGATGTGATTGCTGCTCCATGATTGGTCAATCATGATGATTAGTCTAGGTGGTTTGCTATTATTATTAGCACCCTCCCACCCATTTGTAGTCTCAATTTTAGTTTTTTTTAAGGTAAGATTAGAAAATTAGAAAATAGGAACTAAACTTGGATGTGAGAAATATTTTTGCACTGGATTAAAATACCTGAGACTATCTAAATTTTTGTAATTTTATTTGGAGGAATGCTTACCAACAATAAGAAAATATTCACAAGGCATTTCTTTTTTCGAAATGTGGGGGTATTGTTTGTCAAAATTGTGCTATGGAAACATGAAAACAACACATATCAACTCCCCCAATGATTACTTCACAAGTCTTACAAAGAACCACAACCCTCCTTCATATGATCCACCCTATAACATTAATGAACTATTGTAATTTTTCGGAGTTCTGAATAATTTGGGTACCTTGCCAGGCAAGGTAGAAACCATCCATCATCAAACACATACCTATCATCAAACAATATTTTTCAATATTTTTTACTCATTCCTTAACCAAATTGAGTGATTTTTGTGTCATATTGGACGTGCAAACCGAAGGGTTACAAATGTTCTTTGAGTGTCAGAAGTAAAAGGAGTGATAGAGAGAACACAAGAAGACAAATGAGTGATAGTTTGCTTTCAAAATTTTGAAAACAAATTTGAAGCTCTAGATCCCTCTCTAGTCCCAACCTCATAGCTTCCTCATTTTTATTAGTCTGTTTTTAAGTGATTAAAAACCTGATAGCTGTACCAACTAGGGCTTTATAAAACTTCTTTGCACTCCAGAAGAGGCAAAGATGCAATGACAAAAGATTTTAAGCTCAAAATCCTAATAATGTGTGCTTTTAATTCACCCATTGTCAAACACTAAGCCCCCCCCCCCCCCCCCCCCTTTACACCAAACACTCCACAACTTCCACATTCCTTTACCAAATGAAGCAATTTTTGCATCATGGGAAGCAGCAGCACTAGATGGAGGGCTACAAAATGTGTAAGCTTCAGAAGCAGAGGACAAATGTGTTAGTTAAGGACTCGACTTTCTTTGAATTCTCAAGTGTCCGTAGCAAGCTTTGTCCACGCTTTTCTTTCTGTGTCCTTTCTGGGCTCTACAGGTGCACAGAACCACTTGCATGGTTCCTCTTGTTTTGTCAAGTGAAAAAAACCCAAAACTAAAAAGGTTTAATGTTTTTTGTTTTGTTGTCCCACAACAATTGTGAACCTTTCAAGAGAGAGAGAGATAGAGAGAGAGGGATTGATTTTTTACATGCCATTCTCATATTTCTTTACATTGCAAACAAATGGTGTTATATTTTATTGGCCTTGCCTACTACCAAGAAGGCAAGGATATTGTGTTTAGATTCACTATAGAGTATAGGAACTTAAGGGATTTTTTTTGGCCCCTAGGTAATAGGTCAATTTTTATATGAGGATTTTTGAAAGATGATATGTTGGATTGTGTCAAAACTTGAGCTTAGTTATAGAGTTATATTAATACCTTGAAAGTTTTTGGTTTCTTTTAAAGGATTTTTTTGAAGATTATGTCTTTTGCATGGTGAAATGTTTGAGTATTTTCATAATTTTTTTTTTTCTTAAGATACTAAAAAATGTAAATGGCAAGGCCACAATGTGACACACTCCCTTGTTTAATCTAAAGTGAAACTTCTTTGTGGCAAAACAAATGTGACTTCTCGCAATGTGCCACACTAGCACTTAGTTAGTGCTCCTTAGGGGTGTTTTTCTTTTTTTTGGGCATATTAGCAAATTCCTCATTGTAGAAAGAAAATAAGAAGAAAAACCATTGGGTCTAAACCAATGTTGTGTGGGTATTGGCTTTTAAGAGAACATATGGTTTTGAGCATTATGTATTTTATAACTTTGGTTACCTTTTTGAGGTAAGGTTTTGAATTTTTTAAAAAAATATTCCAAAAGTTCAAGGTATGGTTTAATTTATTTTTCCGAAGTCATTGTGGTTATTAGGTTTAAGCTTTAGGGCTGTTCATGTATGGTTAGGATTTAGGGTCATGGTTTCAAAAGTTCTCATTTGATTCAAATTTTGACATGGATTTTATCATCTAACTTTCATATGCATCATATTGTCAGAATTTTTTTAATAAATTAAAAAAACTAAAATATATATTACATATGTGCATAATATAAGATATCCTGAAAAAAATATAGACCTTCCATTTATTCTTAAGCTATTGGGTATTATTTCGTTTATTATTATTATTATTTTTGGGGTTTTTTTTTTGATGGCATTGCTAGGATGATGGGGTATCTGAGTCTGGCCCACATTGGGGGAGAATCCACCATTTGTGGGCTTCACCTATACTTATTAAGGTGCATTCACACTTGGTGTTAGGGACTCTAGTTTTAAGTCCCCTAAGACCAAGCTAGTCATTTAGGACTTACACCTACTTACCATGAACATTTTATGTTAAGTTAACATTCACTTAAAAAAATTAAGCTATCGCCCATTTAACATTGGGTGCCACCTAGGATGCCACCTAGATGTTCATTTAGCACTGAGTTAACATCAAGTGTGAATGCACCATTATCATGGGCACTATTCGGAGGGCAATATGTATATAAATTTCCATCTTTTTATAAGAGAAGAGGGATATTATGCCTACTCTTTGAGCATCTTTATGCAGTTATAAGTAGACATATGAACCCTTCCCCTCCTATACCTCATTGAAGGCTCTTTTTTTTGGAATGCCATCACCATAGAGTTTTACACTACATTAAACATATGTAAAATCATGAGGCATACGAGGATGAGGGGGGAGAGTTCTTATGACTATTCCTTAAAAAAGTTTTATTTCAAGAAGTAAGCCTAACATCTAACTATAAAGATCCTTCCCACTCTTAAGGAGTGCATGTAAAATCCTTCTTATTGGTCTTAAGGGATAAGTAGAAAACCCTTTCCAATCCAAAGGAGTGGACGTAAGATCCCTCCCACTCTTAAGGAGTGGGCATAAGATCGCATCCACCAATCTTAAGGTTCACACCCTAGACTTAGGGTCATACTTACCACATAAGGAGTAGCTGTAAGACCCCTCCCTCTCATGGGTCTTAAGGAGTGAAAGTAAGATCCCTCACACTAATAAATAAAGGAGGAGAAATAAAATCCTCAGCATTTGTAAAGGAGCAAGGTGTAAGAGGACCCCTCGTCTTTTCTAAAAGGGATTATTATTATTATTATTTTTATTATTATTATTACGAGTACTACTACAATACATAAGGTGCCTTCCAAATATAAGAGAGGGAATAATTTCTTGAAGGGGAGTGCTCATGGTGGGTGTTATTTCAGAGGGACACTTAATGTAAAGTTTGGGATTTACAAGCATTAAATGATTATTTTTAGAAGGGATTTAAAATAAAATTTCAATCTATTTTTATTGTTTTATTAATTAATTTTTTAAAATTACATATTAAAGTCACCTTATACTAATTATTTAAAATTATTACATACGTTATATTTAACTAATTAATTTATAGAATATATTTAAATTAATTAACATCATATAATATAATGTTGCACTCTATATGTTTATTCATGGTTTTTTTTTTTTTACTAGTATCCCTTGGGGCATGTTACTCATGCACCTTGGTGACTTTGTTGATGGTTATTGTAATGTGACAAAGTATAAGTTAGAAATGTCATGCACTCAAGGGGCTTGTTTTTTTCTAGGCTCTAATCATTTGTGTGTGTGTGTTTCATGCTTTAATACCAAAAATAGTGTTCAAGTTTGGAGTACTTGAACACTATCCCAAAATCCCAAATTTCATTTAAGTTATTTCTTATAAATTATTTTTAAAAAAACCTCCAAATGTCATTCAAATTATTCCTTAGAAATCCCAGATTTCATTTTAAATATGCTTTTCTTAGAAATATGATAGAAATCCCCGAATTTCATTTAAATTAGTTCTTAGAAGTATTATGAAAAATCCCAAAATTTCATTTTAATTAATTTTTAGAAGTCCTAGATTTCATTTAAATTATTTCTGAAAATATTATTTGAATCCCAAATTTCATGTAAACTATTGCCTAGAAATCCCAGATTTCATTTTAAAAATATGTTTTAGAAAATACTATCAAAATTCCTACTTTCCTTTAAATTATTCCTTAGAATGATATGAATTCCAAGATTTTCATTTTAAAATTACTTCTAGAAGAGATATTATACAAATCCCTAAATTTTCATTAAAAATAACCTCCCATGTTTAGATTAATAAATCAGTGGTCTCTAAGTTTAAATCTTTTAAAAAATAAAAATCTAGCCAACCGGATGAAGACCAAACCAGAATTCAAAGTTCCTGTTCACACTACGACTCTCATCGTTAGGCAGTCAGAAAAGCATGGCTTACTGTTTGAATAATTTCTTGAGAAATTTTTTTCTTGTAACTTTTGTCGCAAATTCGGGTCCGCGAATTCAGCGCACGACGACACAAGACTTCTTGTGAAGAAGAAGAAGAAGAAGAAGAAGATTGGGTCGCCAGATTCAGCGGACGCTACAGAATTTCTGAAGAAGAATCCGAAGAAGAAGAAAAAGAAGAAGAAGAAGAAGATGGGTCGTCAGATTCAGCAGACATCACAGAACTTGTGAAGAAGAAGAAAAAGAAGAAGATGGGTCTCCAGATTCAGCGGACATCGCAGAACTTGTAAAAGAAGAAGAAAAAGAAGAAGATGGGTCGTCAGATTCAGCGGACGACAAAAAACTTGTGAAGAAGAAGAAAAAGAGGAAGAAGAAGAACTAGAAGAAGGACAAGGACAAGAAGAATAGGAAGAGGAAAGGGAAGAAAGAGATCGGCGCTAGAGGAGGAGGGGAAAGATGGGTCTGAATCTTATTTTGAGTTTTGTGTTTGTTGCGTTTGTAGCATGGTACTTAGCAACAGACCCTTTGAAGCTGTCGATTGTGTCGAATTTCCCGGATTATGATCCCCACTACCTTGCGCCGCCTCCCTTTAATCCCGTGCTCAACTTCAGCCGCGACAATCACAACAAACTGCAAGCCACGGACGTGAAGTGGAAAGGGGAATTTATGGGTCCTGAGAATATTGCATTCGACCCTCGAGGCAGAGGTCCTTATACAGGCGTGAGTGATGGGCGTATCATTCGCTGGGATGGTCCTGAGCTTGGCTGGATCACTTTCGCCACCACCGCCACCAACAGGTGACAACGGATAAAATCTCTTGTGACCAAATCTTT
Source organism: Sphagnum tenellum (assembly GCA_963921925.1). NCBI lineage: Eukaryota > Viridiplantae > Streptophyta > Sphagnopsida > Sphagnales > Sphagnaceae > Sphagnum > Sphagnum tenellum. Next base: position 12,736,749 of record OY998144.1, read on the forward strand.
TAAAGTTCTTTTTGCCAACATCTTTGCAGCAAAGAAAACTGTTTGTGATCCTGTTTCTTCGGTTTTGTCCTGAACTTTGTATCATTTTGATGAACGGGATGGGAATGATGTGGTGGGTGGGAATCTATCAGATCAGAAATCTGTGATTATGGCAATCCAGCTGAAGAGAAACCAGAGTACGAGCAAATCTGTGGCCGACCTCTGGGACTCAGATTCCATAAGAAGACCGGGGAGCTTTACGTTGCAGATAGCTACTTGGGTCTCATGAAAGTTGGGCCTGAAGGTGGAGTGGCAGAGCCAGTTGTTACAGAGCTTGATGGTGTGCCATTCAAGTTCATCAATAACCTTGATATTGATGAGAATGACATCATCTACTTCACAGATTCCAGCAGAAAGTACACTCGCAGGTTTGGATCTGGTCCTAATTCTATAAGGTTTGATGATGATGACGACGAAGGATTTGAAAGTTCTCTACCGTTGGAAGATGATGCAACTTGAATGCTGGAATAGAATGTCTGTCTACATTGGTAAGAAATTTTCTCGGAACCAAGTCATGCTTCTTAAGATGCAGCTTGTTGTTTGATTGATATGCAGGGATTTCTTTATTGCAATGCTCGAAGGAGATAACACAGGTAGACTATTGAAGCATGATCCTGCTACGAAAAAGACAAGTGTACTGCTTGATGGCCTCCGCTTTCCAAACGGAGTGAGAGTGAGTCAGGATGGCACCTTCCTGGTTTTCGCAGAGATTCGCATGTGCAGGTCTGGTTTGCTAACCAAACCAAAAAAATTCTAACTTCTGCAATGTACAAATGCATCCCATCTTGCAACAAACATATAACAGTGTACAAAGTGCAAGTTCCATCTTGCAACAGATACAGGTAGAACAGTGTACAAAGTGCAACCATGTTGCAACAAATGTAGATAACAGTGTGCAAATTGCAACATCTTATGCCATTCTATGTCCTTGTACAAATCGCAAGATCTTACAACAATCTCTGTCGGTGCTAAGTGCAACCTTCTTGCAACAATCTATGTCAGTCCTAAGTGGAGATGCGATTAGTCAAAATGGACAGCCATTGGTGCTTTGGTTTTTTGCAGTTCAGTTTTCCAGACTTTTACATGTGTACAACACATTTCCCTGAAAGCTTGTAACATGTATGCATTCGATGGTGTGTCAAAGTGGTGTCCAGGTTTTCTGCTCATACTACTAAGGTACAAACTCCAGTGTGTATGTATTCTTTCAATTTCACTTCGGTGGTGGGTGTGAGGTCCAGCAGATTGTGGAGGTATTGGCTGAAGGGACCCAAGGCAGGCACATCAGACATATTTGTTGAATACCTTCCTGGTATTCCAGACAACTTGGGACGTAATGAGAGAGGAGAGTTTTGGGTGCCACTACACAGCCTTCGTACAAACCTGGAAATGTATATTGGAGTTTTACCATGGATCCGTCAAGCAATCGGTAGGCTTCCCCTTGCACAAAAGCAATTGTTCAAGCTATTCGTACCAAAACCCCATGCTGTGGTTCTTCGATACAGCTCAGAGGGTAAATTGCTCGAGATACTTGAAGACCAGACTGGACAAAAGGTGCACTCACTGAGCGATGCACAAGAGCATGATGGGAAACTCTACCTTGGGAGTGTTTATGCTCCTCAACTTGGGGTCTATGCTTTGTCATCCTCAACTGGAGAAATTTAGCCTCATTCACAAATTGATTTTTCACACAATTTTCTTGAAAGTGTAGTGCTTTGTGACAAAGGCCACAAAATGAAATTGGGCATAAGTATGTGTCCCTTCCATTCGCAGCAGCAAATTTGTACAGTTTCTCAGACTGTAACAAAATAGGTTTTTTGATTGGGTGAATGAAAAGTAATAGTGAAGTGTTGTCATTCCATGTCCTTCATAGTCCCAAGTAGAGTTTTATGTGCATTTCACCCCTTTGTCTCTTTGCAAGTTCAGTGCCTTTTACCCACATTTTTAGTGCCAGAAGCTGGGTTATCTTTCCATTTTGCAGCAGATAGATAATACATGAGTCCAATGATCTCAAGATCATCTTTACACACCTTTGCTTGTGCTTGAAATTTCATGAGTCAAAAAGTGTTGCTAATCATTTCAAGTTATTTGTTTATGGTCCAACTTATGCATTGAAGCATGTACATTGTCCATGTACAAAATGCAAAGGGGCAAATTGTGGATAGTAGCAAACATGAGGAGCCACCCATACTCAATGGAAGGGAATCTACTAGAGTATGAAGGGTCTAAGGGAACAAGATTCATCAGATGAGGAGTGGGAGGTTGAATGAGAAGACCCATTGAACAATAGAAATTTGTGGCATGGTACAACATGCTTTCCAACAAGTAGATGAACACTAAGACCTTGGACAAAGAGCAATGGAGGTTGCACAGGAAGCTTTTGTTGTTGTTGATGGACTACAAAATGAAGCCAACAGGGGAGATGTTGAACACCAATGAAGATGGGCTTCATGGGGATGTTGGAGGGGAGCATGAGCTTTTGGGAAAGGACTCATTGACAAATGGTCCCCAAGACCTCAATTTTGATCCAAAGGTTCTAGAGGACGCAATTAGGGAGTTGTATGGAGGTTCCAAATGCACAAAATTGGCCGCTACAATAATTCTACTGAATTTGTGCAGTGTACACAAAGTCAACAATAAGTTTGTAAATGAGTTTTTCACTTTCTTATGTCTCCATTTATTGCTTGTAAACAAGTGTTTGCCCAACAATTGATACATAGTTAAATCATTGACTAGAAGATTAAGGTTGGATTAATTACATTATGCAGGAAAGGGTGTTTTCTATCAAGGAGAATATAAAGATGTTTGTTGTACAAAATGTGATGCATTTTGGTACAAAGAGGGAACAAATTGTTCCTTGTGAAAATGCTTAAACACTTTCTAATCATTCCAAGACTACAAAGGATGTTTAAAACACCTACCATGTTAGATTTCATATATGATATGCCATTCACAAAACAATAGTTGAAATGGGTTTGTTAGACATGCATGTGATTCGAAAGCATGGTGGCACATCCACGAAAAGTTCCCACCACTTGCTTTTGATGCTAGGAATGTGCACCTAGCTCTTGCAACAAATGGGGTGAACCCATATAAATTGAACCAATCAACATGGTCCACTTGGCTTGCTATGTTATTAAATCACAATATATTTTCATGGTTAACAACATTTTTTTTGGGTGATGCTTGCATTATTCATTTTGGGGGAAAAACTAAGTTTTATTAAAGAGCTTTGATGTACATTTGCAATTAATAGTGGAAGAGTTGCAATAATTATGGAAAGGAATTCTTGCCTATGACATGCTAAAGTTAGTGGGTTCTATGTCCTTGACTTTAAAAGGTGTGTTACTATGGACTATGTGTGGTTTCCTTCGGTATGGCATAGTTGTTGGGATGTCACATCAAAGCTACATTGTCATGATTCTAGTTTTAGGTTCCTGATCAAGGCAAAGGTTTACAAAGGTGCGGATTGAAAGTGAAGTTTAATAGTCATATTTCATGTTCCCGGGAGTGTAGGAAAGTGTGAGGGAATGAACTCACACGCTCCCAAGTACGCTCCCACTTTGGGAGTTGTAATCCCAATGGACTTTCAATTTTTCAAAGGGTGATTGCAGGGGTCAAAATTCATTGGATTGAAGAGTTTTTTATATGATTAGAAAGATCTTGAAACTTAGATGTTTAAAATGGGCTCACATATCCCATTTGAATGTTTAAAACACAAGTTATGGCCAAAAAATTTGAGAACCAGTTTAATTTACTTACGTGAAAGTGGTGTGCCACATATTATTAAAAAGCTCTTTGTTTTAGATTTCACTTCAATTGGAGGTTTGTACAAAAAGTTATGGGCTTCCAAAGTTGTAGGAGTTTTAATTTTGAGAATTTTGGGACTTTCGATATGGGAATCCCGGGACAAAATGACATTTGAGTGCAAGCCTATGGCCAAACACAGAAAATATTATAAGGGGGAAGGTGGTGGCTTCCTCCAAGTCTATGCCATGGTGAGTCTTGTGAGTCCGTGTATGCTTGTGGCTTGTTTGTGCACCAAAAGAAGTCTAACTACACACTAACCAACTTGTTGTTTGGTTTGTGCTATTTGTGTGAATAACTGACCCAGTTATAATTCACTTAGTCTCCATCTTGAAGCTCCAGCACCCCCCTCTACCCCCGAAGTGTTGCAAATTAGGGAACATACCCCGACTCCTTCTTCTTTCGATGTTTACTTTTGGACCCACAATTGTGTTGGTCAAGGAATTTGGGGGTGTGCCATACACTACATGTCTAATTTGTGAACCAAAATTTAAGGATGGACATTCAATGGAACAAAGGAAGTAAATTCACATTAAGACATGGATGCGGTTGCTTAAAGGAGACCCATATAGGTCAGTTACAATGGTTGATGATTTCAATGGAAAAATAAAAACGTATGGTAAAACCCAATGAATGTAAGGTATTGTGGCTCATTTTTGGAATCACATTAACAAATTTTATAAGGTGATTTGTGTTTAAATGCTTGTGGTGAATAGTTTAATTTTACATACATTAAATGATGATTCATTCTAAACTAACTTGATTATGAAAACATTTGTTCAATTAGCATGGGTTGAAGAATGACATAATAAAGTTAAATGTGATTTTTTTTGGTGAAACTTTAACTAAATGGTAGTTATGAATTTTTTTTCGTTTATCAAAAATGTTATGCCCAATAAATACACAATTGAAACATTTAAACATGTTATTATACTTATGGAATTTATGGGTTTTCTTTTAAGATTTTCAAAGTGATTTCACCATACCAACTAACAACAATTTTTTTAATATGAGTTTGACCTAATTTTAAAAGGTTTCATAAGTGATTGAAACTTTAGTAATAAAAGAATACATTATTGAAGTTTTAAATTTTAAAATCATATTCATATGGATCATTTATAAAAATTTGCTTGTGACTTTTATAAATGTTATATCTACCTAAAATGAACCATTAAATACTGCATACACCCCCCAATCTAGTGACAATAGATGAACAATTAAATTGATTTTATTTTTGGTTCAATTGTAACAATAAATAAGGTGGCCTTGGGGACCCATCAAAAGTGCATGGTGTGAAATAACAGAGTTTGTTATTTGATTTTCTTTGTTGGTAGGTTTGTAAGGTAGATTTCAATCCAATGCAATATGAATCACTATTACAAAATGCGTCCTAGTTCACTTTGGGTTTCACTAGATTTTGAATGAATTTGGATATTTTTGCTTAGTGAAATTATTTAACCCTTTAATGAATAAAGACCAATGCTATGGACAATTAAAGGTTTCACTAGTACTTAGTGAAACAAGGTTATTCTTAAATGAAATACAAATTTACTAAGCCATTCACTTGCTAATTAATTAACTAACCTGCATGGAAATCAATTAAAATTTAATTATTTAGTATATAATATTGTTGATAATTTCATGATTTTTTAAACCTATAATTTATAGACACGTGTCACTACCTAGGCTAGGCTAAAAACCTAACCTAGGTAGGTAAATAGGCCATGTAATCAACCTAAGCACCTATTTTAAGAATTTGATATAAGAATATTTGGTCAACATACCATTGTTGACCACACCAACACCACCCATGAGGTTTGATCCCTTGACCTTTGGAATGGAGGCAAACACCCTTACCATCAAACCACCCCACTTTACGTTACAATTTATTTATGAAATATTTCATTTTAAACATTACAAAAACATAAACTTTGAAAATTCATATTTTATTAAGATTTTTCGTTCAAATGAAACGATTTGAGTTCATTTTTTTTTAAAATTCAATAATGTACATAAAGTACATTTATTTCCTTTTGAAAGTTTAAAATCATTTGAACAAAAAATAAATTGAATATCATTATTCAATAACATTTCAATGACCATTTTTTTAAAAATTAATTTTATAAATGGATTTTGTTTTGTTAATATAATAATACTGCCTATGTTAATTTACTTTCAATTATTTTTGTTTATTTTAAATTACTTTTGGTTATTTTTAGCTTATTTCACTTTAGGTTATTTTCAACTATTGTATGTTTTTTTTTTCCTATTTTATGTTGTTTTTGGCTATTATAAATTATTTAAGTTTAAACTACATACAGCTATTATAAGTTATTTTTGACTATTGAAGGTTATTTCATCTTAAGTCATTTTTGTCTATTATAAATTATTTCACCCTAGATTACTTTTAACAATCCTAAACAATTATAATATATGGATATTGGTTGTTCTTTTATTAATATTATTGGCAGTTATTAACAACTATTGGTACCTATTATATTTGTGACATTAATGCTTATTAATATTTATTTTATTAATATTTATTGGTGGCTATTGGTGGCTATTATATTAATGGTTATGGGTGCTTATTCTATTGATGGTTATTAATAATTATTTTATTAATGGCTATTGGTGGTTATTATATTAATGATTATTAATTGTTATTCTATAAATGACTATTGGTGGTTATTCTATTAATGATTATTAGTGGTTATTCTATTAATGGTTATTGATAGATATTTTATTGGTGGATATTGATGTTTATTAGTGGTTATTATATTAGTGGTTATTATTTTAGTGGATATTGGTGGTTAATTGGTAATATATTAATGGCTATTGGTGGATATTGGTGTTTATTAGTGGTTATTGGTGACTATTCTATTGGTGGATATTAGTGGTTAATTGATAATATATTAATGGTTATTGGTAGTTATTTTATTAGTGGATATTGGTGGTTATCAATTGGTATTATATTAATGGCTATTGGTGACTATTAGTGTATATTGGTGCTTATCCTATTAATGGTTATTGGTGAATATTTTATTATGGATATTGGTGGTTATTATATTGTAAGCCATTGGTGGTTATTGATGGCTATTTCATTAATGTTTATTAAAGGTTAATGTATTATAAGTTATTGTTGGTTATTATATGTTACATTACAACTATTGGTGATTATTGTATTATAAATTATTGTTGGATACTCTATGTTATAATATCATAGGTTATTGTTTGTTATTATACGTAAGATAAAATCATTTATAATAACATAAAGTAGAATGACCTCGAAGAAATCTTTAAGTATAACTTGAAATAACATACATTAATTTAAAATAAAATAACCTAAGGTATAATATAAAGTTAGTTGAATAATCTAATTTAGAATAACTTAAAAACTTATAATAAACTAGTTAAGAGACCTTAAGGTAAAATAACATATAATAATTTAAGGTACAATAATTTATAATAACCCAAACTAACAGAAAATATAAGTTAGAATAACCAAAGTAGCTTAAAATAATATAGGGTATATCATAAAATAGCATAAATAAAATATTTTTAAAATCATAGAAATAAACTTATTTAATATAGTAAATTATTATAGTGAATTATGTTAACAAGTAATGAAAATTGATGTCTACATAGTGATGTTATAGTGAAATAACTTTCACCAAAGTGAAATCAATAAAGTACAATGAAGTTATTTCAGTTTTAAGGTCCCATAATTATTTAGGTTAATAAATTACACCCCATTTTTTTAGTAGTGAATGTTTTTTGCATTTCAATTTTAAAGATTTAAGAGGTTGTTAATTTGAGGGTTATGTATTATATAGGACCCATGATATGAAACACATAAGATATCATGCAATATGAATAAAATTTTACAATTTTTTTTCAAGAAAACAATAATAGTGAGAAAGATAGTGTGAAAGTTTAGCATGACTTACAACAAAAGGTATTAAACCACATTTGTGGTTAGCTGCCAACCTTCAATGAGGTGGTAAGATACTAAAATTGGTAACCCCATACATTTGACAATTATTGAGTTGAATATTTCTGCATCCAAAATTGAGCATCTAAAGACACCTTGAAGTCATGTCATGTATTGATGATAATGCAACACATTCAATGGAAGAATTTTGGGGTTTTAAGATCTCATGATTATCACATATTAATGTAACATTTTTTTCCTTTGGCATTGATAGGTCTTTTAACTTTAGGACCATAAATGGCAGTTATGAAAAAATTTATAATATTTAGGAGATTTTGTAATAAGGTCTATAATCTTTTTGACATTGAACCATTTTAATTAGATGTTTCAAATTAGTGTAACATTGGTGGAAACACACTTCCCATTTTTTTTTGGCATCATGATGGGTGATTGCAAGGTAGGGTGGCTCACTTTTTGTGTCACAATTTAGTTTTTTGCAAAGTGGCATGCATTTATATGCTATTAACATGAGATTAAAATAAAAAATTCCAAATTTGTGGTCAAATGTAGATTTTCAACTTGAAGAAGAAGACATCTATAAAAAAAATTGTAACATACATACACCAAATATATAGTAATGAACTTTTGAAGTTGGAAAATATGGATTAGTTTGTTATTTGTGCTTTTATATACATGCATTTTTGTGTATGAGTTTTATTTGAGATATATTATAAGGACTAGAGCATTCGTAAAAAATGAACCACCTTAGAGTGCATACACCTTGATGCATTTGTTGTACCATGTAATGAATGAATTGGATATATGTGAACTTGTTGTTACTAGGTGGGTGTATCCCATAGAAAGATACATGAAGACCTTGAAGTTATATGTGCGTAATATCACAAGGCCATGAGCCTCAATGACCAAGGGATACATATGAGATGAATGCTTGGGTTTCATTATTGATTATTTGCAAAGGTTTGATGTAGTGAAATGATGCATATGGGACGTTGATGAGGAAGAAGGAGACACACATGAGGTGTTGGAAGCAAATTCTTCATGAATCTAACTTTATGTGATGTCTCACACCAATATGTATTCACCAACATATCTATTATGATGTCATGGATGTAGTAAATGCTGATGTATATTGACAATGTACTTTTGCAAAATAGGTTGATGATTTTCATTTGTTTTCAACATGTGAAAATTTCAAATTTGTTACATTATTAATTGTGTTAATTTTACTAATGTAGGAAATGAGACTTGGAATAAATATCTAACCCAAATACACTTTCATTTGTTTGATTGGGTCAAAGGTGTGATCCATGGCTAGTAGTTGGATTTGGGCAACATAGATGGTTTGGATGCAATCTTGTTATGTAGGAAACCATCACAAGTAGCACTACAATACACTAAAATGCAAGCTTATGGTAACCACTTTAGAGTGGATGACCCAAAGAATAGGTTTTACAAACATATGGTAACGACATTGCTTCAATGTTTGATCAATAAACTATTGATGAGCTAGAAAAGTGTATGTCCAATATGTAGGAATATTAAAAGACATTGAAACTAGATTATGGCCCTCTACAAACTCCTATTGTGATTTTCAAATGTGAATGGCTAAAGTGAAAAGACAATTGAAGAAACCCAACGTATGTATGAGAGAATGTTGGGCTCTTCATTTTAAATTTTAACATAGGCTACCAATGACATTCAAGCTTTTCATATTTCCAAGCCAAATGATGCAACTATTCTTTTCTAAAAATTTGGAAAAACCGGGTTGGAAAGTTGTCTTATGAAAGGAGGCAGGTTCTAGGAGAGAGGTTGAAGATGTAGAAGATGTTTTCAGCACAACAATAGTGGAACCAAGTGGGCTAAATGCTCCAATTGGATTGCCATATAATTTGAGCCATAAAATTGTCAAATAAAGACAATCTTTTGGCTTGTAGACAGTTTTAAAGTTGATTACTATATCCCACTGTGTTCCAAGAAAACATTGACCTCATTTGAATGTCTGAGTTTGATAAATAAATGACATTTTTTGCCCATGTTTTCGAAGGTCTGAAATTGCATTGAGAGTCTAGCCATGCCTTGCCAAGTCATCTTCATTTTGTTGTTCACAAGTAATTTATTCATATAGAAAGGTAGTACTTTCAATTAGGACATGATTCCTTCTAATGATGCATAGGTACCTATACCTATTACCTACCTACCTATCATAGTAAGTACAGACCTATATACCTATTTATTATGGTATTTAGATACTTATCTAATTATCTATAATGATATCTAGGTACCTACCTATATACTATGGTATTTAGATACTCACCTAATTATCTATTATGGCACAATAAAAATTTGATCACAAATTCAAGTACTTTCAAGAAAGTTGAAGAAATATTTTTTCTAGTTGGGCATCAATAGCTCATGAGATACCCAAACTTGTGCACTATTTGCATTGGAGATTGCACTACATTTGATTCATTTGCACCTATGGAGTGCTCGCCCCTTGCACAAGACAAAATCCACCAAACTTGAGTGTGACTTGTAAAAAATAAGTGTACTTCTCACCTTCATAAAAATTTCAAAACTTTGTGTCTTCTTGCACAAAAATGAAGACAAAAATTGCAATTTTTTTCCTCTTCTTACACAAATGGAGACAATCCATCACTTGAAATCTCAAATTAGCAAAAGCTAAATTGCACCATAAAGATGATATCTCGAGATCTTTCAGCTCATGCAAATTTGAGCACAAGCTAAGTTGGGAGCATGAAGATTGAGTGTGAGATCATTTGACTCATGAAATTTCAAGCCAAGCTAAAGTTGATCCTGAGACTCTTTTATACTCATGAAATTTCAAGCACAAGCTAAGTTGGAGGGTAAAGACAATCTTAAGATGAGCTTGAGACTCTTTCTGGGTTATCAAACTTCGAGCACAAGCAAAGGTTGAGCATAGAGATGATCTTGAGATCATTTGACTCATGTATTGTTATCTGCTACAAAATCCAAAGGTAACACAGCCTGATGATGGCCCTTCTGCCACTAAGATTGTGGTCAAAATGCATTGAACTTGCAACGTGAGAGAGGGGGTGAAATGTGTGGAAAACTCTGCTTTGGGACTCTGAAGGGCGTGAAAGTATGTGTTGCAATGACAACACTTTACCATTACTTTATTCACCTAGTCACAAAACACATTTTTGTTAGACTCTGAGAAACTGAACAAATCTGCTGCCACACGTGGAAGGCACACAAACTACAGGCAACCTCATTTGGTGGCCTTTTTTGTGAAGAACTACATGTTGAAGCACAGTGAACAAACATCAAGTTGTGGCAGAGGCTAAATTTTAGGTTGAAGATGATATAGTAAAGATACCAAGTTGAGAAGCAATTAGACTCCCGAGGTAGAGTTTCCCATCATGCTCTTGTGCATCACTCAATGAATGCACCTTTTGTCCAGTCTGGTCCTCAAGTATCTCAAGCAACTTACCCTCTGAGCTGTATCGAAGAACCACAGCATGGGGCTTTGGTGTGAATAACTTGAGCAATTGCTTTTGTGCAAGGGGAAGCCTACCAATTGCTTGACGGATCCACGGTACACCTGCAATATAAATATCCATGCTTGTGTGAAGGCTGTGTAGTGGCACCCAAAACTCCCCTCTCTCATTGCGTCCCAAGTTGTCTGGAATACCAGGAAGGTTTTCAACAAATATGTCTGAGGTTCCTGCCTTGGGTCCCTTCAGCCAATACCTCCACAATCTGCAGGACCTCACACCCACCACACAAGTGAAATTCCAAAGTACATACGTACACACTACAGCCTGAGGTTGTACCCTTAGTAGTATGAGCAGAAAGAAATTCCTGGCAACCACCTCACCCACTGAATGCATACATGATACAAGATTTGGGAAATGTTTTGCAACACGTAAAATCCAGAAACCAAACTGCAAAAAAAAAACCAAGCGCCAGTAACAGCTGTCCATTTTGACTAATCACCTTAGCAATTAGCACTGCCACGAATTATTGCAAGATGGTTGCACTTTGTACAGTTGTATAGATAGTTACAAGATGGTTGCACTTTGTCACTGTTATACAATTATTTCATGATGGTCGTTGCAAATTTGTCACTGTTCTACATTTGTTGCAAGATGGTGGTTGCACTTTGGGCACTGCCAAAGTTAGAAAATGGTCTCTGCAGCAGAGAACCATACCTGCTGGCAAGAAGCTCCACAAAAACCAGGAAGGTGCCATCCTGACTCACTCTCACTCCATTTGAAAAGCAGAGGCCATCAACCAGCACTGTTGTAATTTTGGTAGCAGGGTCATGCTTCAAGAGTCTACCTGTGTTATCTCCTTCAAGCAATGCAACAAAGAAATGCCTGCAAATCAATCAAACAACACGGCTCTTAAAGCTCACCAAACTTGGTTCCAAGAAATCTTGTGCAATGCAGACAGAAATTATTCTATGTCAAGCATTACTACATCATCTTCCAACAGTAGAGAACTTTCAAATCCTTCTTCATTATAATCAAACCTAGAATTGAATCCATGATGTTAAGGACCAGATCCAAACCTGCGAGTGTACTTGGTGCTGGAATCTGTGAAGTAGATGATGCCATTCTCATCGACATCAAGGTTATTGGGGAACTTGAATGGGACACCATCAAGATCTGCAACAACTGACTCTGCCACTCCACCTTTAGGCCCAACTTTCATGACACCCAGGTAGCAATCTGCAATGTAAAGCTCCCCAGTCTTCTTATGGAATCTGAGTCCCAAAGGCCTGCCACAGATGTGCTCATATTGTGGCTTCTCTTCAGCTGAGAACTTGTCATATTCACAGATCTCTGACCTGATAGATTCCCACCCACCGCATCATGCCCATATCGTTCACCAAAATGGTACAAAGTTCAGGACAAAACGAAGGATGACAAGAAGATTTTTTCGCTGCAAAGATGTTGAAAAAGAACACAAAAGACTTGGTCCCAAGAGATTTTTTCTGTTGTCACCTATTGTTGCTGGTGGTGGCGAAAGTGATCCAGCCAAGCTCAGGGCCATCCCAGCGAATGATGCGCCCATCACTCACGCCTGTATAAGGACCTCTCCCTTGAGGGTCGAATGCGATGCTCTCAGGACCCACAAATTCCCCCTTCCACTTCACATCCGTGGCTTGCAGTTTGTTGCGATTGTCGCGGCTGCAGTTGAGAACAGGATTATAGGCAAGCGGTGCAATGTACTGGGGATCAAAATCCGGAAAATTCGACGCAATCGACAGCTTCAAAGGATCTGTTGCCAAGTACCATGCTACCAATGCAACAAGCCCAAAACCCACAAGAAGACTCGGACCCATCTTTCCCCTCCTCCTCTAGTTCCGATCTCCGTGTTCTCCTTCTTTGTCCTCTTGTTTTTTGTTTTTTTTTCCTTCTTCGTCTTCTTCTTCTTCTTCTGGGTTTTCTTCTCTTTCTTCTTTCTTCCTCATTTCTGTGGCGATGGCTGAATCTGGCGACCTAATCTTGCGACAAAAAAAGCTTTTACAACAGTGCAGAATTTATTATTCAGACTGTTGTGACAGTGTGATGATGATGAGATTTAGAGACAGGAACGATAAAGCAAAGACTCCATGTGATGGTAAATTCTTCAACAAGAATTTTGCATTAGTTTTGGTTTGGAGGTGGAGATCTGTCGAGTGTGATCATATAAGTACAAGATACTCACACATCAATGAATGAATGAATGACTAGGGAGGAGAGTTTTTGTGAACTTGAGAAAGGAGAGGTTTGTTCTACCTAACCCTAAGTTACAACTGGGATAGTCCTTTACTCTTAAGGAGTAACCTTTGTTCTTTAGACAAAAATTAGTAATTAATAAACAAAAATTACAACATTTCTGAAATTAATATAATTAGTGTCCAAGCTGCCAAGGTACTATGATATTCAAACAGTAGGCTTTTGTAGTACCAATGCTGAAGGATATGTGAGTGTTACATGCTAATATTAATCTTTGTTATGTAAAGTGGAGCATCTTACTATTCTAGATTTTTAAAAATGTTTTAAGAACCTCCATAAAATGTGTATAATTGGTTATGAAGAGCAATGCAAAGCCTTAGTTATGTAACTTTATAAATTCAGAAGGAAATGAATTTCACATGTCTAAACACATCATTTGCATTATTATTAAAATGTAATTTCAAATCTCTTTAATTTCATAATTCATCTCTGCACACTTTGCACTAGAACCCGTTCTAGAAGCGAAGCTTCTTGATCTTGGTCGTTGATCAAGGACAATATCAATGGTTGATTGACTTGTTTGGCTCTCCCCCTAAGGCAGAGACAAAGGGAAAAATTGATGTAGTTCTCATTTGGTGGCATATTTTGAGGAATGTTCACCAAGTGTGCTCATCTTTGGTGACTTGTGAGTGGTGTTTTTTTTTTTTTGGGTTTCTTGGGTGAATTTTGCCATTTGGCCGCAACCCCAAAAAGAATAATAATCCAATGCAACTCATACAAAAGGATTCTTGTGCAAAAAACGCACAAAACTCCCCAGATTTCAAAGATTAAAATTCTTTTTTTGGCCATGTGTAGAGAATAGGTTCCAACATCAAAATATAGCCGGATTCATTAAAATTTATCTACTTTCCTCTCTCACCTGTAGCCAAATTTCGCTACTTTGCACTATCATTGTAATAGTTGTTTTTAAAGGAATAAATTAATGCAGAAGATTGTGCACACTGATGATGACGATGAATGTCTAGCCATCTCTCCATATATGTGTCATATAGGACAAATTGTGCATGTGGTTATTTTGTATATGTTGGTAGATCAAAACCCATGAAACTATGTGTACATCACATCTGCACAATGATCCAAATGTTTGTTTTTGTTTCAAAAAATTCAATGTATGAAGTTGTCTAGATATGTCAAGATACGAAGATCTCAGTGCACTGCTTCACTGTGTCTTCAGAGTTGGTCACTGCACAATATTCACCAATTTGCCACTTGAACAAAAAGAGGGTTTAGGGTTTAAGGTTTCGGGTTTAACAAAAAGAAAGTACATATCAAAATTTCCTACAACCATCCTGCAGATTAATTATAAACATAGTGATTTCAACCATGAGATAGATACCTACATAAATGCAAGGTTTGCAACAGCCCAACTTAAGAAGATTTGCAGTCGACTAATAATCAGCCAAATTCAAGATGTTGCTGCTATTTACAACCTTTGTGGATGATCAACAAACCCGAAGAAATTTCTTTTGTGATTTACAACATCAACAAAATGCTGTCTGTACATTTCTGCACCTGGAGCCATGATCATACATACATCCAGACCATTGCCCATGCCCATCCAGAACTCTATAAACGTGCCCTAGTTATCAACTCATTTATATAGAATTCAAAACTCTCAGGTGCTATGTTGCTGCCTTTTCTACAGGTCAGCTAGTAGTACTGAAGGCAATGAAAGGAGATCACAATCCACTGGAGAGCAAAACAACATCACCTCAGAACACATTTGAATCACAAAATTCATCGGTGAACCGAAACAGCTCCGCAAATTCCAAATTTATGATTTTGGCAAGTTGACCTGAGTATTATTGCATTCTCCGCATGACCAAAATTGTGTGAGAATGATAAAAACAGTTATCTGTACCTTGAGCTTTTCATCACCAAGGTGTGCGTTGAGACTCTGCATCCATCACAAGCCTTATATATTAAGCCTCATAGTAGCCTATAACCTCCACACCACCTCTTGAGCTCTTGCTATTAACATAACGTGATAATCTATTCACTAACATCCCTGATACCAAGTATGACGATAATAAAACAGAAGATCACCACACCTGATTGCCAACACTGCAAGAGAATGTGATCCATGTGCATCTATATGCCGGATTTGCCAAGTTGCTCAGAGATTTTGACAAGATCTGAGCCTCCCACAACACTGACGGTCACCACCTGCACACGAGACCAAACAAACCCGCTCAGACTTTCCACAGTATAACCTCACTCAAATACAGAATCAATCAACTTACTTCTTTAAGGACCTGCTTGCAAAAATTCTATTACTCTCCTACTAGTCTCTTCAAGGATCAGTGGTAGACAGCACTGCTGACGACCCATGCCATGTGGGGTTCCAGTACAAATGTCCATCTGACTACAAAAACTGGGTGGGATTAGTGACAAACCAGGTCTGCCAAGAATTGGCAACTGGCCTTTAGTGAGATTCAAAACAGGTTTGGGCATCCCTGACATTTCCTGTTCCTGAGAGAAAGGTATGATTGTTGTCAATGCACATACATGCACTCAGAAACCAATTCAAATTTTGATCACCAAGATTCTTGGAGAGGATTTACAATGTTTATTACATGAGGACACAACTTAGAGGGAACCATTTGTAAAGGGCACTATGTGTTGGTTATGTAGAAGACATAAAAAGTGTGTTTCAATCTAGGATATGACATACGTCACTAAAACAAACCCCCGGTTAAAACCTTACACACCAAAAGAAAGAATACACGGTCTTCAGTTGATCGCTGCCTCGATTTCAGTAAAGCCCTTGTCCATGTGCTTTACTGAGTGTAAAGATTGAACTTGCATTTTGTTTTTTCATTTTTAGTAAAACTGAATGCCCAGAGGGGTGCAACTTTCCATTCCTGAAAAGCCTGGTGAGATTTTATTACACTCCACAAGGTTCTCTCTAGATACACTAGAGAAATCAGAGGAGGTCTTTTACATTGTTGTCAATGAGTGCAAATCCTCTGCTTTGAACATTCAAGTAGGCACACTTAGTTCAGCTTACCTTTGAAAATTTAGACACACTTGGTGCCATGTTGTGAAGTGACCAATTCATACAACAAATTTTATCATGTTGATTCAAGAAAGATCCTAGATCATTGGGCAATAGAATTCTAATAAGTTAATATTGCACCGTGGATCTGATTAAGTGGCAAAAAGCACAGATGTTCCAACTTTCCTTCATGAACTTTTTTTTATGTCAAAAGAGTTCTGATTACATATTAAACCAAAAGGTTCACAGAGTGCATCTCCTCTGCAGAGCATAAAATTTGCATTCAGAACTGGAAAAAGAAAAAAAATTCTACATGAGAAAAACAGTCACTCACAACCATGTTACACAACGTCATTGTGTCCTCCATCTGCAAAACTTGAACACAATCCAAGGAGCTTTCAACTTACGCATTTCCTAGTTTCAAGACAAAATTTTGTAAAGCTCTAGCCAGGCTTCTGAAAGGTAAAGACTTTTAGCAACAGTTTGAGATCGGAAACTAGAAATCCTTTGAAAGTTCCATCCAGACAATTTAGCCATCCATATCTCGATGAATCAAACATATTCCATTGCTCATGTTAGGCTAGTATCACCAATGAGATGAACATCAATGTAAAGGTTGAAACCCTCCCCCAAGAGTGTCATGTCTGGGCCTAGATATGTATACTGAAAGCAGAATACAACTCAAAGAAGAGATTGCAATGCACATATTGGATACGCATTATACAAAGGGAGCACAACAATATCCTTTATTGGCCCGTGCCTACCAAGGCAAGGATATTGTGTTTAGATTCATTATAGAGTATACCTAGTAGCTTAAGGAATTTTGGCCCCCTAGGTAATAATAATAATAATAGGTCTGTTTATTTTTATATGAGGATTTTTGAAAGCTGATAGTTTGGCTTGTGTTGAAACTTGAGATTAGTTACAGAGTTATAATATCTTGAAGGATTTTGGTTTCTTTTTAGAGGATTTTTTTGAAGATTATATTTTTGCATGGTGAAATATTTGAATTTCCATAATTCTTCTTTTACCTTAAGATACTTTTTAGTGTAAATGGCAAGGCTAGTGTCAGTGCGACACACCATTGTTGATTTTATATACACTAGTGTAACTTGTGCCATTGGCCCCAAGTGCGAACTGATTACCCAAATAAATTTTTCCTTCCAAAACCCTTTTGGGTAATTTAATTGAATTTTCAATGACATAAAATACTCAAAATTCAATATCTCCTGCAACTTAGGTGTAAAGATTTCCAAATCACCTTCATTTAAATCTCAATCACTCACTCACTCAGGGCTTTCCAACAATACCATCAAGAGTGAGACCAAATTCCTTCATAATTTTTAGTTTTGATTTAAATGAATTTTCAATGCAAAAAATTGTTCAATATTCAATAACTTTTCTCCAACATAGGTTGAAACATTATGAAACCAACTTGGTGCACCCTTTACTCATTCACCGCTCTCCAGTGGTACCAAGAATGTGACACGAGGCACTACGGTTTGGGAAAATCTCAATGTGACAAACAAACAAAACAAACAAACAACCTTCCTTCATGGATAGATAATTGTTTCAAGCAAAGAAGAAAAGAGTGGAAGGCTTTAATTAAGCAGTACTTATGATTCGATCCTTTGCTTATAACAATTGTTTGGGCATTCCTCCAAACTAGCATAGGGGAGAATCATGTGTAGTTGGAGAGAGCACTACCAAGACTGAAGAAAGGAAAATATACAACAAATATAATAAGGATTCATGAAGCCATTTTACAAACTCAAAATTAGGGTTTAGAGTTCAGATGTTAAGACTACCAAGCTGTATGTTGGAATTTTCTAGGTGCCCTCCCAGTAGAAGTGATGGCCATCACTAACAACCAGGAAGTCTGCCCATATAAGGCATGGAGAAACCAGTTGTGTGAATCAAAACATCACAATAGCATTTAACCCTAAAAATGCTCATAGGCTATTGGAAAAAGGGGTGTAGGTTTTACTTTTCAATTTCCACATTCCATAATCACTTATGGTTTGATGTCTCAACTATAGGACTAGTTCTTACTAGCATGAACACAACTCCAAAAGAATTTAACCATGTATGTGAAACCCATAAAAAGATTATATACCATTCAAAATTGAATAGGAAGCTTGTTTGACTAGCAACTAAACATCAAAGATTTACACTTTCACCAGTCAAATTATCTCACCATGAATTTCTTTGGTTGGACTTTAGCCCACCCTTGTAGTCGCATCATCTTGTAAGGTATCACCTCCCAAAGTTTGAATGAAAAGATGAATTTGTTTTTGGAGTGATTCTTTGCAATCCATGATGGTGAAGTACAAGCACTAATATGTCATAGATGACAAATATAAAATAAGAACAATGAATTAAATATGATGCAATTTACATCACATTTTGATATTCAGGGTTGGGGACCTTGATGACCTAACCCAAAATGAGTGACATGTTCTTGCCAGGATCACCCTTTTCTCCAAAGCAGGATCATCCCTGGACCCATCTTCTCCTTGATTCGATCGTTTCCTTAATGAACGTCTTCTCTTCAGGCCATCCCCTTTCAACAAGACCCATGTGTCCATCTTCATCTTTGAGCAACATCTTTTCCCTGATCATTGTCCATTACCGAAGACACATCTTCTTCCCAACCCATTCTTTTTCCAGCCTAATCTTCTCCTCAAAGAAAGTATTATTCTTGAAGCACATCCTCTCCTTCACCCCATTTCTTCCTCAAAGAACCGTCTTTTCTGGGGGCCACATCTTGTTAGCAACCAGAGTTACTCCTTCCTTCCCTCCTTTGTTTCATCTATTTTGTCATTGCTTCCAAAGGAATCCCTTCTACCTGCTAGCCTAACCTCTTTTAAACTTTTTTTATAAATGGGTTCTTCCTTCATTTGGGTGCTGTGTTGCCCTTTTTAAATGACAAGTAAATCCCTATTTAGTCCACATGTTGAGGTTGATTGATATTTGCAGTCATTATATTAACTCTTGGTGGGATCTAATTCTCACTACATGGGCTGACCCTTTTGGTTAAGTAGGTTTTGTTCGGATCTTGTGCTCATTAAATGGGCCCATTGAGAAACTTTTTACTTTATTTTAAAGGGGATGATGATTGAAAGGATGGACATGTTGGGCACTAAATTAGCCTAACATTTTTTTGGTTAAAACTAGGAAGGTCGACTGATAAAATTTCGAGGGTTTAATATGAGGTTCATGAGTATCAGGATAATAGGATGATCCTATCAAGATGGATTGCTTGGGGATGGGTGACCTGGTTAGAATAAGGTGGGGGTAAGATCATTGAACTAGGTTAATATAGGATTGTCCTATCCTAGCTTGGGCCGGATTAGCTTATCGGATAATGAGGATCAACTTTTAAGAAGGTAATAGATATTAGGGTTAGGTCGAGATAATAGCTTTTTCTTCTTCTTGAGTTTGTTAGTCATCTTCACTCTTTTTAGTAATGAGTGGTGTTGAGGAAATGGTAGAGGAATGAGGAGTGACGATGAGTAATGTGATAGTTGGTGGGATTGGATATATCATGAAAAGGTGAACTCCGAGGAGAAGGCTACTCGTACTACATTGTGAAGAGGTGGACTATTCAAATGCGCACAAATTAGTAGAAGGTGGACCTGCAAGTATCATTAATGGGTGATAGCTATTGTTCAAGAGCAATTTTGGTGGGTGTTCCACTTGAGGGTGAAGGTGGGAAAAATACATGGACCTTGTGCTTGGCTTGGTAAAAGAGGAGGATGAAGAGGTGGAAGAAAGGTCTGAGTTGAGGAGAAAGTAGAGGTCTGTCCCCTCGAGTGAAGGTAGAGAAAATAGGAAAAAAACCTTAGTTTCAAGGAGTTGGGACGATTAATGTTGTTAACAAGGTTGTGAGTCGAGGTAGGATAGAGAGGAAGAGTTGCTAGTAGACATGATGATGTTATATCAAGCATGAGTAAGAGCTTGGTGGAGAGGAAATGCATGACTAGAGATTAAGTAACCCCATGAAAATTTCTTTTCTTTTTTGTGTGTGAAGTTTTGTTTTGAAGAATATTGTTCCTAGTTGTTGCATGTTGTGTGTGTGTGGTCTTGGTTGTGAATCCCTAGTTTAGGATTATGGTTGGTTATAACAAGAATAAGAGGATTGTGTGTGAGTAGGAAAGATAATTGTTATTTAGTTTAAACATGGCAAAAGAAAAATGATTATATTCAAAAAGAGAAATATAGAGAAAAAAAAGTTTAATTCTTAACTACTTGTGATTCATTGAGTTAAAGTTGTGGTTAATATAGTAAAGGTAAGAAGACAGTGTTGTGAATAGGAAGGATAGTTGTTGTTTGTATCAAATAAGCCAAAGAAGAGGATAATTATATTCAAAAAGGGAAGAAGAATTCAATTCTTAACTAGTTGTGATTCATTAGGTTAAGGTTGTGGTTAATATAACAAGAATAAGATAATAGTGTTTTAAATAGGAAGGGTAGCTATTGTTGGGATTAGATAAGGCATGATAAAAATAATTGTATCCACACAAAGAACAAGAGAAAATATTCATTTCTTAATTGTAATACCCTTTGGATGTCCTCCAACAAGTAAAGGGGGAGTGGCCTAGATTAAGTTGTTAAGTCGAACTAATTTTGCACACAATAGGATATGCCCACAATTCTATGCAATTTTTATTTTATTTTCTTAATTTTGTGATGTTCCTCATGTGGTGATCATCCATAAGTATATATGGTTAAGTTGGATGATATTTGAAACATGAAAGTAAAATATCTTAAACATTTTTTCATATTTTAGGTAATTGTGGTGACTATTTTTGGTGATTTTTAATAAATATTTTTTTTTGAAATTTTTTAAATAAAAAATTTGTGACAAAATGTTTTATTTTCAAAATATTCTTTGCAAAATGACGAAAATTTGTCACAAAATTAAAATTTAAACCATGTTGACATTAATGACCAAACTAGCTTGGTATTCACTTTTGTGATAGTGGGGTTGACACCAATAGTGCTCTAATGTGTGGAAATATTAATTTGGGATTAGACCAAGTTGGTATTAGGGTTTGGACAACAAGGTTGGTACTCATAATGTGTAACTTTTGCTGGGCTCAAATTAGTTTAATCTAATTTTACTTTAAAAAGGGTAGGATTGTTGGGTTCAAACTAACTTCACTTAGTTTTGATTAGGAAGGTTAGGATGGATAAGGAAATTTTGGGGGTTAAACTTGAGTTTAAGGGATTAGGTTAAGAAGTATGCCCTTATTTTAGTAGAACTTAAAAGGGTGGCTTGGTTAAGAAAAGGGGAAATAGATTGGCCGTTTGAGGACAAGGTTGGATTTCTTGTCCTTGTTTGAGACTAAAAAACCTCATTGAATAAGAAGGTACGAGTAAAGGGAAGGAGGGTTTTTAGAATTTTCTAAGCAATTAGGTTAGGGTAGGGAATCACTAATGGCACCTCCAAGGAGCTTAGAAACAAGGAATTAAATGTTGACTTCTTTTTCTTCTTCTTGAACGTGGGAGGGAGTCATGATGTTAGAGGCATGAGATCTTGGTAATCATGAGGAGGCAAGGAGGATGAAGGTGGGAGGCCACAACATCATGAACCAGTTAGCTTCTCATGGAGTGGCCAAGTTAACATTTGTTGGAAAATGGAAGCAAGATCTTTAAGTAGTGGCAATTGTGGCAACGCATGGGGAGGAACTCATGAACATGGTGAGTGGGAGGTGACCGGTGGAGGTCAAGCAAAGGTATTTAGACTTGTTAAAATAAGGGGGCTAAGAATATAAAAGGGGAGAAAGTTGGAGTTTGTGAGGTGTGAAACCTAGGAGCAAAGGTAAAGTTGCCTTCTTGTGTAACAAGAGCAAGAAGAGTTAGAACTTAGGCTGTCTAATAAAGGAAAGTAGAGAAGAAGATTATTTAAGGAATGTGGTAGAGAACCTTGAAAATATAGGTAGTTAGGAAGAAGTGTGTAATGAAGGAAAATAGTGTAAAGATGGTGTTAGGGTTTCGTAAGGAGGAAGAAGTGGAAGACTTGAAGATTGAACCAAAATTACAAGTTCTAACCACTTCTTGAAGGTGTGGCATTTGTTGGTAAAGACTTGTTGTATTTTTGGTCTAAAAATGCTTGCATGAGGCTAACATGGTTTAAAGTTGTAGCTAATTAAGTGCAAGAAAAAAAAGAATGGTAAAAAAATAGGATAATTATCTGCAACAAACAAAGGAAAAAGTAGAGAAAGGAATGGTTTTAAAAAATAAAATAATAATTGTCATATCAAACAAAGAGGAAACAAATAGAAAAGGGAATGGTTAGAAGGAATAGGATAACTATTAGCAATAGATAGGAAAATAAATAATAATAAATAAATAAATAAACAAACAAGAATTTATGATCCCCTTTGATAATCTCCAAGGGGTAAGGGAAAATGACCCAAGACAAGGTGTTGAGGGCGTGCTAAAGTTGAACCTAACAACTTTCATTCTCCAATCTTTGGTATGTGCAATGGATTAGGGTAGTAATTTAGGATAACTATGGCTCAATCAATCCAAAGTGGCATATGCAATTTATGGTTATTTTTTAATGTGTTATTAGGTTGGTGCCCTTCAACTTTACAATAGGCTAACACTAGTTAAGAGTTGGAGAATGCTTTTGAGCTATCTCTCAACTACACATGAACAAACACATGTTCATATTTTGGCCACTTTTTTCAATTTCAGAATTCATGTTGTTGTAATACCAACTTTCGCCTTTGTTGTTAATTGCCCTAAATATGGATGTCATAAGACCATGTCTAGTTATTGAATTCATGACATGATTTGAAAGACCTAAAATCAAATGAAAATTCTTGCATAATTGAAAATCTGGTGGCATTAAAATTGATACTAGAGTTATGTATATATATGTATATAGGCTTTTATTGAAAAAAAAAAATATTGATACCACTCCACATCTATTTCATAAACTCAAGTTTATTTATACCAGACCAACACTAGTTTGAACTCCACATGTGGTTCCACTTCCTTTTGTAATATGGTCCCACTTGGTTTCAATCATGTTTTTGGATTTCCCAATGATAATTTCTCATGCACCGAATGATGCCAAAATAGCATGAAAATGGTTTGGAACTTCCCAATTGGTCAGGCTGCCTGGCCTGGCAAGTTATTGTGCACCAACGTGGGGCAGAACTTACAACTGGTTGGCCGCCTTTCAAGTTAAGTTATTGTGAGCTCAATGCAAACACAAGGCCATGACATGTGTTATGTACTACTATATAGCCAACCCAGGAAATTATGTGGGCTCACTCGCCGTCTTTTATGGTGGGTAGGCTATTGCCAATGATGTTTTAAAAGGTTAGTAAGGTAGAATCGTTCATCATCGAACATGTATTTATCATCAAACACTTTCCAATATTTTCCTCATTCGTGAACCAAATTGAATCGAATTGAGTGAATTTTTTTTGTGTCTTTGGAGGGGCACACTTGAGGACTACGAATGCTCTTTGAGTGTCACGAGTGAATGACCAACACAGAAAACACAAGAAGGGAATAAGTGATAGTTTGTTTCAAATTTGTTTTGGCAAAATAGCACTAGACCCCTGGCATATATCTTCCTTGTTTTTAGTCTGTTTTAAGTGACACTTTTTTGTTGTATAATTAAATTAAATTAATAATTAATTTCGAGTATTTTAATTAATTAATCAAATTAATTGATTTGGAGGATGACATTCCACCAAATGATATAAATTTCCAAATATTTCATCAGATTCTTTATTTTTGAGTGTTGTGGGATGACGTTTGGTGTGTCTTGTTTCTGGATGAAAAACTGTTTTCTGTTGATGCTGCCTGGTACGCAGCGTAGGTAGTAAGTAGTACAAGCCAGCAAGCAGACGCTTTCTGGTCAAAGGTAGGCGCTTTGACTGGTCAAACGCGAGGCAATTGTTTGACTGGATTTGGCCTCGGACGAGGGGACAGTAGTCTGGAGAAGCGAGGGAGGGCGAGACAGTAGAGAGAGCGCGAGGGAAGAGGCGGAGATGGAGATGGAGATGGTTGATCTGCTTTTGATTTTCAGTCTGAAGGTGTTTCTCGTCTCCTCGTGATGAGGTTTGTTTTGGGTATGTTTTGTTGTTGGTGCCTGCTAAGTCTAGCGAGTGGTGCGAGGAGAGAGAGAGAGAGAGAGATAAAGATTGAAAAGAATTGGTGTTTGCTGTAAGAGGAAGGGAGAAGCTCCGTTCAGTTTTGGAAGGTTTGAGGACTTTGGAGCCTAGTGGAAGCCTTTGGGGGAGAAGGTGAGGAAAAGAGAAACCATAAAAAAGGAGGGGGAAAAAAAAGAAGAACTGATTGTTGTGGAAGATTTTCGGACTTTTGGAGCTTTTCAACGGCTTCAAGGAGACCCGCGAGGAGGAGGAGGAGTAAGAGGCAAGAGAAAGACGTATAAGGGGGGCTTGGGAATTTCGGATGGGGAAGGGAATGTCAGGTCCTATGGCGATGGATGTGTCGGGTAGAGGAACAGGGAAGGTGGTGGTGGATGGGAGTCGTGGCCGGAGTGGTGGCGGCGGCGGCGGCGGTCCTCCTCCTTTGGCGGTGAACAAAGCTTCCAGCAAGATAGCCAAAGGGATACGGAAGCCAATGGTGCAGCAGCAGCAGCAGCAGCTCCGAGCAGCACCCCAGATATACAAGACGGCGCCCAGTGATTTTAGGTCTCTGGTACAACAGCTGACGGGTACCTCCTCCTCCTCCGCTTCGTCAGGCTCGGGATCTCTAGTGCTGGATCAGCAGCAGCAGCAGCAGCAGCAGCGGCCTGGTCCTGGCCCTGTTGTGCCTACTAAGCCTGCTGTCTCCCGGTTGCAAAGGATTGCCCCACCGCCGTTGCGGCCGACTTTCGCATACACAAGCTCTATACCTCAACAACAACCGCGCAACACTGCTGCAACCTCCAGCTTACCCAGCTTGACGACATCTTCTGCAGCTCCTCCAGGTTTCAGCTCTTTACCTTTTGGTGGCGGTGGTGGGTTTTCCCCTCCTCAGAATTCTGTCCAAAAGCTTTCGCCGTTTCCAGTCTCTCCCCTATCGTTTTCTCCTCTACCAGTCTTGACTCCAAGTGACCAGGTATGGGCCAGTTCATTGAGCTCATTGGAGTCTCCTAAAGCTGCCGCTCAGCAGCAGCATCAGCTAGTAGAAAGTTCAGTGCAAGAGGCGGAAGGAAATAACGTGAGACTAAAATCTTCATCGGCTGCTGCGGATGCTGCAGCTCTTCTTCCTCCTTCTCCTCCTCCTCTTGTGGCTCCCATACCATCACGATTCCCTGCTCCTTTGTCTCCAAAATTTTCCATTCCCTTTGGCCTACCAAGTCCAACTGGCTTGGGGATCAGCAGCAGCTGCTTCGGTATGTTTGGCATGAGCTCTTCCACTTTCTCACCCACAACACTAGGGTCCTTCACAATGGATGCAAGTTTCAGTTTTCCAGAGCCTGACAAAAGCAGCATATCTGGTCCAACACTCTCTTGACTACAATTTGGGTTTCTGAGCTTTCTTTCAACATGCTCCCCTTGTTCAAAATGGTTTTGGTTTTCCTCTTCTAGGTGGCTGTGTAGCCCCCTCCCCCCACCAAACTCAGAAAAATTTGAGAACTCCATTGAACTTGGAATTCAAGAACTGCATTGAATTGGTTCGAGCAACCTGTGTTCATGATTTGCATTGAAGAAGAAGATGTTGCTGCTGATCAGAGACATGAACCTAGTTGGCTGCCTGCTCAAGGGCTTTTTGTAAGAAGCATGTCAAAGGGAAGTTTGCAAGGATACTACATCATTAGGAGCTTCAACTGGGAGCTCGCTAACAAACAAGAAACAGGGCCTTTGGGTCTGTGAAATCGGGTTCATGTCAAGGTCATCACTGGTAATACTTTTTACACAGCGTTTTTTTCTCCCTCAACAATACTTGGCTTCAGTTTCTCAACAAGTGCAGTCTGGCAGCTCAGACACTGTCGGGTAAGTCATAATGGCAATGACAGTGACATTGAATCTTAAATGGGTGAAGGGATCTGTCTCTTTGGGTCTCTGCTTCTTCAGTGAAGCTACACAAACAGTGATTCATTAAGAAAGGAAATAGAGCAAGTCACTGCAACACACAGATAAGTTGTATGTGTTACAATTTTGGCTGTGCCAGGTATTATGGTGGCCAGTGTAAGCTGATGATGGCTGTACAGAAGTAAGGGTGATGATGCCCTTCCAGAATTTGAAGGGTGCAGCAGGGTGGGTGTAGATTATATTGTATACGACTTGTGACGTTGAAGTTCTAAATTTACTACAATTTCAGAATTAGCTAAAAGCAATAGGTAGCCCAAGCAAGACTTGCTGTCTGTCATCAGTGAGTGTGGCAGCTCCATTTTGTGATCTTGTTGTGTCTGGTAGTATACAGATGTTGATCAAGGGTGGTAAATGTTGATGGGAGTGTGTGCTTTGTGGGACAGTAGTATCATTGTGTTCTTGTGACAGATTCTAGAGTTTTTGATGTTTCTCAGGGCAAGACTAGAAGCTGTACTGTTGGATGCCTTATCATTTGCACATATTGAAATTCATACATTATTCTGTATGGTGTTAATATTCAGTTCTGGAATCCCTGCTTTCTTGTCAGTATGTCATATAATATATCTATTTATGCTTGTTCAGGGATCCATTGCAGGGAACAAGCACTCATAAAACATATACACTCATAATTTTTCATGTTTGTACCAACTTTGGATTTTTTTTGACTGAAAACTAAAACTGGAATTTCAGGAGTGTGAATAACTGTTCTGGAGTTGGACCATGAGTTCCTGAAATGGGAAAAAAAGCTAGGATCCAAGGAACCCAAGGTTCTTTGAAATTGAAAAAACCTAGATGAAGCCAGGAGTGGAGGTTCTCTTCAAAAGCAAGATTTTGATGGATTTCTTGCAGTTGCAAAGTTAGGTTGATTAATCCTTGGGAGAAGCTGGAAGGTTTCATGGTTGCATATTCTCCATCTATGCTTTCTCATCATAGAGAAGTGCATGTTTCTCCTCTACCCACTGCCTCACATGGTTGTCAGAACATATGTTTCTTGTATTTTTGAGGAAAAGCTTGGCTATCAAAACACAAGCAAATCTTTACACCAACCATGTGCAGAGAGGTCATAGAGGACCAGCAGGAGTCCAGAAACTTGCAGTGCTTTCACATCAGAGAGACAGCAAGCCCTCAGAAAAACTTGCTTCAAAGTGTATCATATCTCATTGATAGAGAGTTGAACTCGGAGATACACCTAATGGAAGGTACAGGAGTTGCAAACTGAGTGCAGAAGAGTTAAATGGGTGACAGTTATCCATCTCTAATGAGCAAAGAATTGCCATCTTCAAAATGCTTACAAAACTGGTCATTTTAAATTGAAGTATTCAACAAAATGTCTTGCAACAATTGAGGAAAAAACACATATGATGTCCTAAATGGTGGCTTCAGCTGCTCTTGTTACTGAAAGCACAAGTATTAAGCTTCCTATCAGAAGAGGTCAACTAGAAATCACTAAAAAATGAAGTGTGTGTTTTGATATTGCTGTCCATATAAGCCACAACTTCAGATTCACTCTGTTAATATGCTGATGTTAGTGAAATCAGAATGGAAGTTTCTTCCAGAAAAAAAATTAACTTACTAGTAACATTATTGTCAAGCTTGTACTTGTCCTCTTTATTGTTGAACTCATGGACTATAAAAAAAGGTCAGTGATGTTTTAGGCCACTGGTGAAGCTCCTTCATTAATGTAAACAAGAGCAGGATGATAAACTGCATTTCTTGCTTTCGTCCTTTCACTCTTGAGAAGCTCATGCAGCTTGGCTTAATCCATTTCAGAAGTCCACCTCCTCACTAGACTCACAGTCAGTAAGCATCTTTGTTGTATTACAGCAGGCCAAGAAGGATGTAGTAGAGGAGAACAAATGGCAGGAAAATCAACATTTGGAATGATACCCTGGAGTATGGATTGTGACACAAAAACACAAAAACAAGTTTCCATCAGTTCTTTGATTTGACAAGAGAAAAAAATGTCTGATGTTTGTGTATGCATTCAATACTCATAGCTATGCAAAGTTCATATTCATGAGCACAAGCAACAAGCTTCAGGTTTTAACACTAGACATGATCATGTACCAGGGAGTTGCTGATTTGGATATAACTTACGCAGTAGCAAAGATATCAGCATGCATGTTGTACTCATTGGCAAGAATGAAAGTGATTATGCCTTGTGGGACTGCAGCCTGTCAACAGCAGAAAATTCAAAATTTTCAAACACATAGTAACCAACTAAAATTTTCTGCACAACATAAAGTTCATGGATTATCAATTTGAGAGTTCCAAATCTCATATAACCCATCCCTCAGTTTGAGAGCATCTTATATGATGATGATGCTCACATTTAGGGTTATGCAAAATCAAACCAAGATGGACACCCAAATTGAACCTCCACTAAAGACAAGTATGATCTGACTTTGAAAACTTGCTTGACAATGGAGTTTTCTCTCCACAAAGATATCAAAAAATTCAGATTAGAATGCCTGGTTGTATCAGATTTTTTTCTGGTCATGCTTGATATTCACTTCATGGATTCAGGAACCCACTTGATGAATCTGAAATATGACTGAATTTAAGGAATTTCCTGGATATTGTTGAGGCTTGTTGCTGCATTTGCTTCAGGTTGCTTGTTACTAAGACATGTATACACAAGGACTCAAGCCTAAGCCACAAATGTTGAAGGTATATTAGAGGCATGGTACTTAGAGGGACTCGGCTCAAGAAGTTTATAAGTAAAACTGGCAGACTGTAGGTAATTCCCTGTACCTGAGTGATAACAAATCGCAGACTGTTCCCCCGAATGCCCACTGCTACAGAAGCTATGGTCATGATTGCAGGTCCAACTCCAAAGCGAATCACAATACCTTCTATGGTTTTCCACAACCCACATGGCAGCAGGTTTGGCTGGTTTGCCATGAACAGACCTGCAGGCTCACAGAGCCAAAGAGGAGTTAAGGTCTGGCCCACAGAAGAAGTTCAATGTGTGCTCTTTCTCCTTCTCCCTCTCCTCCTCCTCAAGCCCATGTCTAAAATTTTGCAGCTGAAATCGCTGTGGATTTGCAGCTGGGTCAGAATTTTATGCAGTAGTAGATGATGATGGATTTGATCATGGGGTTTAAACAATCAATCATAAGAGTTCAACTGGATTTCAAGCATAAGTGAATTTGGTAGAGAAGTCAAAGAAAGATGTTCAGCTACTGTAAGTACCAAGGAGAAACATGGAAGTTCCCAGAGTCATATTGGTGAAAATCTGCAGCGAGGCTTCCATAATTTGTGGCATGTTAAATCCCCACCTGCATCAGAAGCTCAACATGTACACCAAGTCAAAACTGAACCCTAATTTCCTAATCCAGAACATGTGTTTCTAGTGAATTCCTCCTCCCTGCATGCAATCCTTCACAGGAGGAATGAAAATCAAGAGCAAGCTCTGATAATTTTAGGTAATTTGGAAGATCCATTGAAGTCTAAAGAGTTCAAGCTCATGAATCAACAGTTGCACCTGTCATGACCTACCTGCTGGCAAGAAGAGAGTAGGTGAACCCAAGCACGCTGCCATACAAGATGGGGAGTCTCAAAAGTCTGAACAGCACTCTCTTGCACACTTGCTGGAGCATGCTGAGTCTTCTCAGCTGCTGCTCTGGGCTAGTCTCTCCTTTTACCTGCTGAATCTCTTCCAGCTTGTAGATGGTGCTGCTCTCAAATTGCTCATGATCATGTCTTATGGTAAATGTGCTGCTGCTCTCTGTGCAATCCCCCCCTGCAGTATGATGAGCCCCAGCTGCTTCGACCTTTGCTTCATGCTGCACCTGCTGCATCATAGTTATACTGATCAAAGTCTGTTTGCAGGACAAATCGTGAACTACCATCTCTTTCTTGTTAGGCAACAACCCAGGAAGCTGGTCCAACTCTTCCACCTTAATTGCGAATGCTGCAGCAGCTCCAGCAGCTTCAATCTCTGATTCAGTCGGAGAGCTGCATGAGTTTCCTGCAGCATCTGAAGTAGTAGTAGCGCAACTGTTGTTGTTGCCTCTTGAGAAGTTCATGATGTTCTCATGTCTATTGAGAAGCTCATGATCTTGTGCGGCAAGAAGATTATGATTACTCACGGTCTCGACTACTATATCAAGACTACGGAAAGAGGTATCATGAGCTTCTTCGAGATCATTCTCCTCCTCATCAGGATAAACAACAGCATGAGAAGCTACAGCAGCTCCTCCTCCACGAGCTGCAGCAGACATGATGTGCATTTTTTGCGTCTGAGCCAAGATCAGCTCCTTCTTGTTGTTGTTGGCTTTGATCATCAGCTGCATGTCTTCAGTGATCTGAAGCTGGGCTGCACGTACTTCGAACAGAACAATGCACACATTGTACCAAAACAGACACTGTGCACTGATGATGCAGATGCTACCTTGAATCGCAATCTTTCCATACATGGGCTGCAGAAGTGGGATCCCCACGATCACCGTATTAGGCAAAGTCGCAAGCATGAAGAAGGAAATCGCCCAGTCGAATTTCCTCCTCGTCGCTGCTACTTCTTCTTGTTTTGTGCTACTGTACAAGGACGAAGGCACCACGGCCCACAAAAATAGCATACCTGTACAGAAAAACAAGAGAGAGCAGCAAAATTGTCAGCAAAGGGAGCACAATCAACAGCAACTCCGGATCAAGACTGCAAAAGAAACTATGAGAGAGAGAGAGAGAGAGAATGCTCATTGCTGATGCTGGACTTAACAGAGAGGGACGGCTTTGGAGAGGAAATCCGCAGCAAGGATGCGAAGGCTGAGAGTGTAGGGGTTGTTGAAAGCCAGCACATGGAAGACGTAAACGGGAATGAGGAAGTAAGTGTTGAGTTGCGCAATGCCCACGCACTGCTGTGGCTCTTGCACCAGCTTCCACCATCGCAACGACCCGTAGCCCAGCAAGATGGCCACGTAAAGTGGCACCACTCCCACCATCACACTGTAGAATTGCGCTCCTGTGAATGCCATGCTCAAGAAAAAAAGAAAAGAAAGAAAGAAAGAAAGAAAGAATTCTTCAATCTCTCTCTCTCTCTCTCTCTCTCTCTCTCTCTCTCGTCAAAACTCTGTCATAAACTGCATTTCTCCTAAACTTCCATTTCATGCAGTTTATGATCTGACAAGAGAGTTAATTGGAGAAGAAAAGTGGATGAGATCAAGTCGATCTCGACTCTTTCTTTTGGTCTGTGTGTATGTCTCTCTCATGTTGCATCTATATATATATATATAGATAGATAGATGAGCCGGCGTCATGCATTGCTTGCTATCGTAAGGAGACTTAGGTCAATTCAGACATCATGGATCTATCTATCTATCTATTGATTCATAATGTGATGACGCATGAAGGAATTGTTTTTTGTGTGTCCTTTTCGCAACTTTGGAGATGCTTCGCGGTGTGGTGCAGCCCAGAGATGCAAATAGCAGCAGATCAGGCAATATCAGATCGACAGGACAGAAAGACAGACGGTGGAAGAAGAGCGAGAACAAGAACAAGACGTCTACGCCGACGACCACCACCACCACCACCAAGAGAAACCTGCGGGGAGTGGGGTCCCGTCTTCTGCGCATGGCGCACATAGAGGGAGGGACGGCGACGCTGTTTTGTTGCAGTTGGAGGTTGGTGTGGGTGGGGATGTGTGGGGGCGAAAGAGGAGAAGAAGCGACGAGAAAATACAAATGAGACTGAATTGGAGGCGAAATTCGTTGCCAAATTTTTTTTCAATTGCAAAAATATATTGCCCAAATTCTCTCTTTTATGCCTACCTATCCTATCCACCCACAATACAAATTTAATGGCTTTTGTACACATTATTTTGGATGAAATGTTTTTAAAACATTCACATTGAGTAACTAACGAGCCTTTATTAGTACTAGTGGGTGCCCGTGGCCTTCGGCCACTGTGAAGTCCCCCGGTTTATTTAAACTTTGGTTCATGTTAAAGGGAGTGTCACCTTCTGGTATTCCTTGTTGATTGCCGTCTATTCCCTTAATTGGGACGGACAGAAGCTAAAAGAAAAAAAGCTTCCTCTAAATTCGTCTTGTCATCTAGCCGGACAAACATTTCATCCATCCCCTTAATCGGGACGGACAGTAGCTTAAAAAAAAAGTAGTCTTGATCAATAGAAAAAAAAAAATTTGATTATGGACTATCCAAGGCCTAAATATTTTTTTTCTGATCTTCTCTTAAATTCGTCCCGTCATCAAGCCAGACGGACATTTCATCCATCCCCTTAATCGAAACAGATAGTAGCTAAAAGAAAAAAAAGGTAGTCTTAGTCAATACAAATTTAAAAAAAAAAAAAAAAAAATTGATTCTGGACTGTTTAAAGCTTAAATATTTTTTTTTAGTCTACCAAATCTTTTGCCTCAAAAAATCAAACTGCCCCGGATTTCTTTTTTTTTTTAAAGTCAGTTACGTATGGGGAAGTTACATCTGGAGAAGCTCCTTAGGGAACAGGCAACGACTGGAAGAATCTTCTAAACACTGCCCACACACACACCACCACTATTGCTTTAATTTATTAATATTTAGCACATCCAAGGTGCAATGTTGGTTCCTTTGGCTTCCTCATCTATAAACTTGAAAAAGTGGACTAAATAAATCAATTGATCATTTTAAAATTTCTTCTCCAGCCCAATGCAATGTTCAACTATTTGACAATAATACTTCATCCAAAATATATAGCAATGGGGCCATTTTCCTGCTCCCCCTAACCCTACTATAACCTTTGAATAATACGCAACTTAGCTTAAGCATCTTGATCTCACGAGAAAAAGAAAATCCTTTAATATTAAAATTTTGCAACCTGATAGTGAGAAGTTTCTTGCTATGTAATAAATATGGTCAAAATGTTGGGTTCATGAGAGATGATTTTTTTAATAAAAAAAATATCATGATTTGGATTAATGATAATGATTGGTTCAAATGTAAAGATTTCAAATATATTTATTATTTCGATTGAAATTTTTTATATTTATGGATGAGACATTGAAAATTAAACATTAAATTACTTTCTTCTTTTCTTTTAAAGATTTAATTTATAGTTGTGGGGTGGAGATCCTCTTAGAAATCATGCACTTTTTCATGTTTATGGGGCTGATTCAAAAGGAACATTTAGGGCCACTTTAGATGAG
Organism: Sphagnum tenellum; assembly: GCA_963921925.1. Lineage (NCBI taxonomy): Eukaryota > Viridiplantae > Streptophyta > Sphagnopsida > Sphagnales > Sphagnaceae > Sphagnum > Sphagnum tenellum. Next base: position 12,770,522 of record OY998144.1, read on the forward strand.
GGTCCAAGGTCCCGGGTCCAACAAAATAGAGCAATCCTATTGGATGAGAGCCATAAATTGGACCCCAAGGCCTTTAGATGAGGGTCCAAGACCCAAGAGTGGCAAATTCAGGCTAAACCTGCATCATCCTCGCACCATTTTGGAGGGAAAATCAATTGATTTGAACCCTAAATAAATAAACAAATAAATAAAAGAGTTGAAAAGGACCAAGATGGAAGCTGGGGGGTCCAAGGCAGGGTCCAACTCAAGGACTCAATTTGCTTCAAATGTGTCCAAATTGTGTATATAGTTGTTATAAATCTTAAAAGGTTAGATACAATGTTTTTCTTTTCAATGAATTTTTTTCTTAAAGCAAAGAATATTGCTATGAAATATTCCTTTAAAAATATTGTAAAATATCACACACCAAAAAAAAAAAAAAAGCAAAAAAAACTTTGTTTAGATAGATCTAAATTATTTTTAAAAAGATCCATTGCCCAAATCCCTAACAATTAAAAGGATTTGATTTCACTTGGACAAGAACCATTTGATTAAAAAATGCAATTTGTCTGAAGTAGTTTTTTGGGAATAGTGTCTCATTTTCACTTGTACTACACAAGCCCATCAGAATCTACAAAATCACTTTATAATGTATGGTATAGTATGATTCATACTAGTTGATTAATTTAATAAAAGTTCAGATTATTTTTTTGGTGATGGGCAACTTTGATTGGCCCATCACCAAAAAAATGTGATGAAACTTTGGGCTCTCCGAGACAACAATACATATTATAGTCTTCTCTTTTGGGCCACTCATCTATCTATGAAGCAAGGTTGTTTGTTTTGTTTTATTTTGTGACGGTAAGTTTTTTTCACAATTTTCAGACATAAAGTGAGGAAAATATTGATTTTTTTAGTGAATTTTGTTGCTGAAAATTCAAACAAATTGCAAAAATTGGGTTTGAAAGGAAAAATCAATTGAGCCCTCAATGTGTTCACACTTGAGGCAACAACACAAGCTACACTAGGATACGTTATTATAAGTGGAACTTTGGGCTTCAACCCTAGAACCTATGTTTATTTACCGAAAAACCTAGATTCATTTAACAATAGTGTACCCTTGGTTGTGGGCCCAAGTGTGAACACATTCTTTATTTTTCACATTTTCAAAATTGAGCATATCTAAATTCGATAATGTGAACACATTGAGGGCTGAACTGATTTTTTCCTTCCAAACCGAATTTTTGCAATTTGTTTGAATTTCCAACAAAATCCACTCGAAAAATCAATATCTTGCATACCTTAGCTCTGAAAATTGTGAAATAAACCCTATTAAATCTGACTCTTTAGTAGGGGCTTTCCAACAATACTAAGAACACCTTCAAAATTCAATACCGTTTTTCAGTTTTGATTTTATTTAGTTTTCATTGAGAAAATGGTTCAATAATCAATAACTTTTAAATTGTAGCTCCAAATAATCTCAAACAAGTTGGCGCACCCCGAGAGCTTTCTGAAATATCAAGAAAGTGACATGAAACACCATCATTTGGGAGATGTCGACGTGAGAAAAAAAACAAAAGAAACTACTTTAGTTCATAGATAGATAGTAGAAAGTTGAATAAAAAAAACCATTTGTAATAATCTTCTTTTAGGTTTTGAGAATCTTCATTCATGTAAGTTGTAACACATTGTTGAATAATATAGGTTCACCTTTACTTGATTTTGAAGTGGTTTTTATATGTATTTTCCATTTTTGAATGACATCATTAACTTGATGTCATGGTGACATCGAACTAATGTTTCCCCCTTTACTTGAAGAGCCAACAATTCCCATACAAAAAGTACAAATTACTTTTTGCTTTTGGGACCACGTCCTTTTCTCTAAGTTGTAGTAGTTGTTCATTCATTTTTTGTGTTTGTCCTTACCATAAAACCAAGTTCAAAATCTTAAACATTTTTGTAATTTATTGCAATGCTTCGTCGCAATCAACTATATTGTTGCTAGGTGATCATCATATGTTGTGTAACTTGGTGACGTAAGAATGATGAATAAGCTTTATGTTGTTGCTTGAATCAATGGGCATTGGGTGCACCAATAGATGAAACTTTCAATTGGGCATTGGTATTCACGAACGTTCTTTTGATATGTTAATCCAAGCCTTTCATTTAGCTATTTGATCTTTCATTTAACTTGGTGGCCCCTCCTTTCAACTTTCTTGAACATCATCATCCATTATTAAATTCCTCAACTTTTGCAACTAAATTTGTAATTCTTTTGTAAGGGTGGTAACAATCACACAATTCACACTTTACATTAAAATATGTTCAAACCAATTATCCAACTGACCATGATTTTTGGTGAAATCATGAAATATATTTGATCATTTCAAATTTCTATCATAAATGCAAAACTATGTGAACTCACACTTGCAAGGGTGTTTTGCATTGCATATATCACATCACACACTTTGAAGAATTGTCAATTGATTACCAACTTTATTTCATTAGATACTTATAAAGATTTCATGCAATGATGTTGACAAAAGAAAACATTCAGTGCACAAATAATGTGCTAGAACTTTGTTTGTAAATGTCTATTACACATTGATTGTTATTAGTTCACTTGACATATCAAAATTTAAAATTAGATCAACAAATCTAACAATCCTATTGGCCTACAAACAATTAGCTTGAGGTTTACGCTCAACCTTATTATGTTAAGCATTGAAAATAATGATCTATGTGTAACATTTCCATTGGTCCTTTAAAATTCTCACAAACCTATTAAATCCTCTTGCATAATAAACATTTGATTGTCAATTCACTTATAAAAACTAAGAAAAATAATTCAAACAACCAAATCTAGTAATTTCATTGGCCTTAAGATTTTTTTGCACAACTACACACAAGCATATTTGATACCCTATGTATATTAGTATATTCATATTATAACTCTTGTATTAAACATGCAAGGCTAAAGACAAACATCTAAATGTCATATGTTTGAATGTAACCACAGAATCATAAGTAATATGCAACTCATTTTCACATAGTCTCCAAGTGAGTCCTTTATGATTGATGTGATTGATTGTGACTAATAGATTGAATTTGCTTATGTTATTTGAATAATGCTTAAAAGTGTGGGTAAATTTATGAAGTACATAATTAAAAATCATGTTCATGAAAATCTTATTGTTGTGCAAGTGTGTATCATTTGCACTTAATTTACAATTAAGTTGCATTTTTATCACAAAAGTACATTGCATTTATAACTGAAATGTCACATCTGAAATTCATGAAATTTCATTGTAATTGCATGCAATGCCTTTGAATGATTAGAATATGCACTATATATATGATTATGGTTAATGTATTTTGATTTTGTTTAGAAGACTTTGCACAAAAGTTGACATTTTGAACAACTATGATACAATAAGTGTACAACCATGGATTGCATGGTCCTACCACATTTTTTCATTGCATTACCACTATGGAAAATCGAAACTGGCATGTTCATTGCCATGTGATCCATGAGGTTATTGGAAACAACTATTTTGTAATTGATTTTTATTTATACAATTATTTGTGGGCCAAAAATTAATATGCAAATTCAAAAATAAAGCACTATAACAAATCTTGTCCATTTTAACCCATTCATTTATGACTTGAGTGCAAATCAACCTTTTTTGCAACTGCTGATGTTAGGGTTGTGAAAATCAACATGACATGCCCAATTTGTGTCCTACTATAAATACATAAATTGTTGGTATCAATAGCACACAAATGTTGTAGCAAACATTTTAACATCATAACAAGGTTGAACATAACATTTGATCAAAAATCAAATGACAAACATGCAATGAGCTGAAACCTGTTGTCAAACTATTGCAAGTATCACCACATGAACATGACAGATTTTATTTCAGAGCTTCCCAAGAAGTAGGTCGTCCACAACCACCAATGATGCCTCTAAAACCCATATTCAAACCAAACAATTTCAAAATGTATTTGTTGTTGATATGCATTTCCAGAATATTAAGCAAATTACCTTAGAGATACATCTCTCCTGACAATCATGAGGATTACAAAAAAGTGAAAAAATAAAATTAAAAAAATTATAGCAGTAGCAACCACAAACCTATAAGAAATATTTCATTGATGAACTCAAATGTGTTCATGTTGATCTTCACCATTGTAACCCTTTAAAGGTGTGTGTGTGTGGGGCAAGGGGCAACTCCTTTCTCCCTCACAAAATCTCCTCCTCTTCAATTTTTTTTTCCTCAAAACCTTATTTTTTGTTATTTTTTACCTTCTTCTAACAAATGCTAAATGAACAACTACTAGGATGCTCACCATCTATTTCCACATGGTTTGGCATGAATTCTTCAAATTGAAGGACTAAAATATGGTCTTTCCTTAAAGCGAACAACTTTCATAATCTATTGATTTTCTACACACGAACCCCATCAACCTAAAACAAAACCAAAAACCAAACATCAGAATCAAAAACCGAAACCAAAAACAAAACCAAAACCAAAAACCCTCATCCACACTAATAGTAACGCACATTTAATTACTAAAGCTTCCAAAGTCCCATTGGAAATCCATGCAATAGAAAAAGTATAACGTTTTTTTTCAAATTCCTTGTAAATTGTGAAAGATTTAACCAAGAGAGACCTTCCAAAGGCTTTACAGACCTTCAAAACTCCACAATTCATTCGATATTGCTTTGATTCTGCATCCGTAAAAACTAGATCGACCATACAAATACATATAGGGACAAGATCAAAATTGTTGCTCATTAATCTCATGCGCTTACACACACTCTTACTCTCTCTTCTCTCACTCGCTTGCTTGTTCTCCCTCTCGACCATGAAAGAGGTCTAAAATTCCATCTAAATGGGTTACACATACCTTGTATACAAGATGACCATTTCGAACAAAATTATCCAACAAAGAGGTTCTGGATTTCTTTGACTTATTGAGAACCAAAATGCTTACATGCAAATTATGTACACCTAGAATATTTTTTTAGATACGTACATACCCTAGGAATCTAAAGCTATTTTGAAGTGGATTATATAAAAAGGATGATGGATGGTAATAAATTAGGAAATATTTTTTTGTTTGGTTCCAGTTTCCTTAGTTAAACATGGTGTTTAGTTAGCTCAATTACTCTTTTATTACCTAGATACTAACAACCTACAAGGGTAATAGAATTAATCCTTAAATATGTAGTATAAACAATTGTATACTTGCCCTATAAGTGGATTGAACACTCAAATAGCTTATGCATGAAACATGAACATAAATGAACCAAGAGAATGGGAGACTAACAGAAATTATAAATCCACATACATACCTTGAGCTGGGTTCTTGTAATATATCCAATGGAGGGAGGACATAAAAAAAAGGAGTTCAAGTATGGGATACATTCACAAAAGCACACTGCTTACTAGCATGTTCCTTCTTTTTCAAATGATTTTAGCCAAATTTGATGAGCTCCTTATGATGGTGGACATATCATTTGAGTAACAAAGTAAACAACTACAATAGTTCAATCCAGAAACGCTCGTCATATTTGGCATTTACCTCCTCAAGTGGGTCCAAGAGTTTGCTCTAATATCCAAAACATCCCTGCTCTAATTATGTTGGTACATGAATAAGCATTATTAGAATGAACATTTGCATAAAAACCACTAACACCTCCTACAACAACCTTTTGGTTTGAAAAATATCAAAAAGCACAAGAGTGTTGCTTTCTTCTCTTTCGGTGTGTAGCCCTCCCCTACATGTGCACTTACAACATCAAATTTAGCAACAATATGTAGAATATTATTGTGTTAATGATTCCAAAAGGAGTTTAAGGTATGAACTCACAACCTATACACAAATCATGCATAACTTATAGGCATTAACATAATGGGAAAATGTAGAATAACAAAAAAGATTGAAAGTAGTGGAGATAATGAGAGATACTAACTTGGCTCAAACTTGTCATTTTTCAACAACATGCCTATCATCAACAGCCACTTGCCTATCCCCTATAGCAGCTACTAGTTTTCTCTAACCTCAAAAACCATATAGAACTTGGGTTCACCCTTCCTTGTGGCACATGGTAGCATTAAAAATTGTGACGCAATAATGAAGTGGGAGTATGAAGATTCTAACAATAGTCTATATGAAATGTTTCTACTTATGTGGGATGGCAACCTATAATACCATATACCATTTAGAATCATATCACCCTTGTACCATGTGTTTCCCCATTCATCTTCAAAAGTTACTGGGCACTTATGTAAGGGCTTGGTACACTGAACCATATAAAATGGATCACCATTTTCCAATTCCTCTAAAATGATCGTAAAGTTGTCATCCAGCTCAACACACATAACCTCAGACTCCAAATCACACAAGCCTTCATCAACATTTGAATCAGGCTTTGACCCTTCCGTGTTATTCATCATTACACAGGTTTACACATTACAGGAATTGCATGAGAACTAGCACCTAGAATTTTGTGATCACTTTCCCAACACAAAGTCCTTACATGTAGCAGGTTCATGTTTGGGTACTTGAGGAATGTAGGTTTCAAAGTTAGTAATCTTCAAGGCTTCACATGCAATTTTGATTCACAGAACTTAACATTATCATCCATACATTCAGGGCAAAAGCAGGCGAGGTCCCGCACATTTAGCAATGTGTAGTCTCGATGAAAAATAAAAGCCATTGAATGCATGGAATGACATTCGTTTATTTTCTTGTAGTCCCAACTTGATGTTGATCCACGTTTTTGGGGTTTAACTAGGTGAAAGTAACAACTGATGTCCCTCTTGACATTTGAGTAGGCTTCATGAATCCTTAGTTTGTTTTTGCTAACAAAAAAGGCAACAACATCTGCAGCATTTTGGAGGCATTGACTATCCATGGTCAATTGTTCCTTATTTCCTACTTCAGTATGACCCCTACTCCATCATGAACTCCCTTACCACAGCTGTTGCCAAAGTAAAACCATACCATACAACAGCCATGTGGCAAGTGCATTGAGTCTATGGTTTTGGATTAATAATTGCAATAAATCAAACTGCTATCAAAATCAAGGATACTTAATATAATTGCATGGATTTAAGGCCCAATACGTGGCAAAAAATAATCTCACCAGTGCAAAGGGTAAAAGGTTTAAGGTTCATAAATATCGTGCAACATGATACCATGTTCGCCTGGACTTGAACTGGACTGCACAATCATCAAACTAGACTACATGTTCATTGAAGTTGAGCCATGTGTAGTTAAAGGTGTTTGCACACTACAGTGACCTTATATGGATGTCACAATGGCATTTTTTCCTATATTCTTTAGGTACAAGAAAATAAATAAAATAAGATTCATCGAAATAATTTAAAAAGGGATTCACTTATCTAAAGCTATCATAATCAACCTTTCAAAAATGAAAAAATCAAATCAAAATTATGGATAGTTAATAAGTAATGGACTTTTGAATTTTGCCCACATTTTTTGTCACATGTGCAAGATTCATGGATATGGACTTTTATTTTACAACATGTTAATATTATGTGTTTGAAACTTTGGGACTTTGGATGAATTATGTTAAGAAACTAAAGATCCATTGAATGAATGAATGTGATTTAAATTTATTATGTTACGAACCTTTAGAATTCCAAAAACTGTAATTATTTAAAAAGATTTTTTAAGCATTTAAAATTAATTATTTTTAAATGAAATTTCTTTATATGTCTTATAACATCATGATTGGGAACTGGAACTGGGAAAAAACCTTATTTTCAATATGATTTAAATATTCAGATTTAAAACCAATTTTCAACTACACTAGAATAGGACTTTGAAAAGGGACTCTAATCTACCAAAAGTGTGTTTTTGCCCTTAATTGTTCCCATTGTAGCTCAAGGAATGCTAGACAAACAATGTGTCATGCTCATTGTCATTTAAAATGTAATAGTGATATTTTGTGATGAGTTTTTTTGCACTAGAGTTGTGATTAAATACATGTGCCTCATTCCATCTACAACAAATGTGTACAAGTATGGTTAGTTGAAAAGAATGCCAATACATTTCTTGGATTTCATTGAAATCCTAGAACATGTAATTCTCTACAAAGTCTACAATAGACATTATAGATTCACAAGGGAAAGACTCTAAACAAACCTTGTACTACTCATCTTGCCATCGGGTTACATAACTATGTACTATAAACTTTCGTAACTTGGGCCTCAAGTAGGCAACTTTTTTAGCAATAGTTGTCTCCTTGTATTGTAGCCATAAAATCATGTTGTTTTGACTTGCCCTTGTCTTTCCATGAATAACCTTTTCATAACATTTCCATGACATTAAATTTTGACACCTCTTGTACTCCTCTTATGGGTAGGTGATTAGTTGGTCAATTCCACATTGCTCATAGTTTCCCATTAGGCATTTGGGATCATGGAAGGTAGCATCTCCAATTGGACACAAAGTGGATGTTCACATATCTATTAACCCCTGAAATGTAGTCAACCTAGTTATGCAAAGACCATTCACAACGCTACCACAAACTTCACAATTGCAACTGCGTTGCTTGACATGGACTCCCTTACTTTCACCCTTCATATTGTTGAACCCATGTCATAGTTCAACCATCTCTACATGGCATTTACAGGAACATGTATTCCTTTCCTTTAATTTGTGAACATAGTATGGTTTTAGCTCTTCAAAAGCTCTCAAACCTATTTTTTTGCCATGTGTGTTAACAAGTACTCACAGCACACATGACATGTAACAACCAACAATTGTCAGTAACCAAAATAGGTGACAAGTATGAAAATTAACTTGCTAAATAAAAAGATCTTGGACACAAGTATTCAGGACTTAATGACAAGTAGGGACCCAACCATTGTAAGTGATGGAACCACTTGACAAGTATGGACCCGACTTTGCAAAACCCTAAACCTAGGTGACAAGTATTGCCTACCATAGCCTAAGTACTCAAATCCCTATGGACAATGAGCAACCAAGAATTGTTAATAATCAAAATACATGACAAATATAATAAACACTTGACAAGTATCAAATTTGGCATGCGAAGAAAAAAGGTCTTGAACACATTTCTCAAGCCTTCATGACAAGTAGGAACCCAACAATAAAATGGACTTCACTTCACAAGCTAATAGACCTAAGTAATAAGCATTGCATAATTTATCTCAAGAGGTTCAAATCCTTGATGGCATATAGAAACCAACCATTATTCTAGAAATCATGACATGATTGTAAGTTTTGGACCTGCATGGATCCAAATCTCAAGAGTTACTATCCTAAATGACATTACTAAATAAGTATGCTTGTTAAACCTAATCCTTAAATTATAAGTTTATATTAAACCCTAAACCCTAATAGGGAGCTTTGTTGACCACTAAAGTTTAATAGTTCACAAATAAGCATAGACAACGTTACAAAAGTTTACTGGACATGTGCATTTCATGCTTTATTCATGACTATAAATATTTTCAATAAATAATACATAAACCTAGTGAACAAATTTTGGGTTGAATATAAAAATGTTGGATTTTATTTAAGAACTATTGTGAAACAATTATCATAGACATGAGTTCACCTCAGATCCTTATAAGTAATGGGTGGGATGTTTCTCGCAAGTATTTGGTTCTATGTGTCACCTTTTCACATCTTTGGTGATTGGGGAGATAGTTGTGGTTGTGTGCCAAAATTCCAAATTAATTGACCCAAGGCATCAAAATGTTATTTCCATGGCAAACCTCCCCAAATTTTCTCTTTTAAGCTCTACATTGATTTTCCATGTGACAACTTTTGATAAGAGGTATCTACTATTGCCAATTGTCTTAAAAATGAATCTTGTAGATGGGCTAGTTTCAGTTGACACAACTACACTCAAAAGGGCATTCATGTAATGTTTATTATCCCTTGATTTATGGGAAACAAGGTGGGCATAAGCAACTCTAACATTGTCAAAAAAGGCGAGTTTTTGTTCAATGGCTGTAAAGTTCCACTTAAATTTTAGAAGAAGGTTTTTCACATCTTCTTTATTTAGAAACCTCCTAAGGACATGTTGCTTGTCCTCATTGTTGAAATTGTGTTCAAAATTATGTAGTTCATTGCTTAATTTATCAACAACAACACTACACTTCCTCCAATTCTATTCCCTCACACCAACATTTTTGGATAATGGCCCTTTCAAATGCAACATTCTCCTCTCTTAGGGCACGTTGAATGCCATGCCTAATCCTCTTACATTCAATTTCCTTTGTTTGCCTACAAGTTATTAGATATGTTTAGCAAAGCCACAACCCATAAAATTAAACACAACTACTACAAACAAATACATCAACAAATCAAAGGTCACAAGACATTCAAAATATGTGTGACAACAACAAATGTAGAGCTTTTATAGTCATGCCGTTACAACAAAAGGTGTCCTTGTACACCAAGTGATTTCGCTAGATTTTGAGTGTCTCATTTCTGTAAATGAGAAATTTACGCCCACATTTTGTAATAGTTTGCATGTGTGCAACAACAACACATGCAAATTTATATCTAGTCATGCATAGTGTCCTTAAAAATGATTCAAAAAAATCAACTTTAAGTTTGACACCCACTAAACATCATGCACAACATCTTTCAAGATGACATAAGGAAGTGAACTTGCAGCTTCACAGTCACAGTCACTCATTGCCTTGACATCACAATAACCGCCTCCCTTTCCCCCTTGTGTTCCAATCAACAAGTTATCTGCTACATTCCTTTCTAGCTTCAACTATGGTGTGGATAGGAGATGTAAAGGGTTAAACACCTTCCATCCACACCTAGCATCGGTCAATGCCACAATGGAATGGCGCCAAATATCATATGTCATGAGATCTAGTTCTATCCAATCCTCTATGGTTCGCAAAAGAGAAGTTGTTACATTAAATATGGCCACACGAAAGGCATTCCATATAAGATTAATTTCAGCCATTTCTTTCCAAGACTTAAAAACCAATCTGTAATATCGGAGGAGATCAACAATTCTTCATAATCTTGTTTAAGGTAAAAAATGTGAGGCCATATGTGGTGGATGAACACATCATCCAAAATCCTAGGGACAAAAGAACCTTGACAATACTGAACAATGGGAACAAATTATGTCTTGCCACATGTCCCAACTTTTAATAATTAATAATTATTTATTATTATTTTCAAATAATTTAAGATGTTTAATTTTTTTGTTTAGATGGTTTATATTGTGACACGTGGTCCAATATAAATTTGCCATGTGGTATATTAATTGAATTTGTCCAAATTCAATTCAAATCAATATTTAAGCATGTAGGTTGAATTAGGTACATACTTACCTATATACCTACCTACTAATCTAGCCTAAACACCTATCTAGATAGGACCTATTTACCTACTTAAACCAAATACCTACTTAGGTAGGTAGTTAAGTTAGGGTAGTAGGTAATTAAGAGTAAGTACATGAATATTTTTATTTTATTTTGAATTAAGTTGTTTTTATTACTTCATCCCATATGTTTATGTTTTTAAATATGAAAATGTGAAAACAAAACACCTTGTTTATATACTTTTCAAGATGCGATTGAAAGCCAAACCACAAAGTTTATCCCATATGTTTTCGTTTCCATTCTCATTTTGAAAAATATATAATTAAGTTGATAAATAACAACTAACTACATAAATAACTAACTAATCAAATCACTAATTATTTAATGAATAAAATATAGAAAATAAAAAATAATAATAATGTAATTTGTAACTAACCTAGGTTAGCTATTTTTATTATATATTATTATGTCACTTGCTAGAGCTATTATGATTTATTATAATTAATTATTTTTTTAATAAAAAAATTCTGAATAAATACATTAGTTGTTTGAAAAGAATTTAATATTAATATATTAATATATTAAATTTTTGTTATTTATTTTAATAATTATTTTTCCTACCATTGTAATATCATCATCATCATCATCATCATCATTATGATCATTATGTAACAAAATATTACTTTTTAAGAAAATAATGAAAGATAATGTTGAAATTTATTTTTAATTACATATAGTAATATAAATATATAATATTATAGTAATATAAATAATAACAAATATCATTTGTAATTACTTTAAGAAGTATAATAAGATGGTTTGGTTAAACTTGTAATATGGGCACAATATTTTTAGTAAATATTTTACATAAGATTTTAATATACATTAATTAATGTGACCATAATATTGAAGCCATTTATGCTAATAATAATACTTGAATACACATGTAATATGATTGTTCGTATACATTCAAAATATACACTTATAAATCTTAATACATTCAACTATATTCCTTAGAATTCACAAAATATACCTTTGTATATTTATAAGGTTGCAACTAAATTGGTCACATTTGCAACTAATGGGACATAACTTGTTCTTTTTGGATGAAAACCAAACTAAATGTTGGTCACATGGTTTGAAATACTTGCAAAAATGTCCAAATGTAGTTGCAACTACCTAATAGTTGCATGTAGTCACAAATAAAGTGGTCACATTTTGGCCAATTTCTACTAGTGAATCCAATTGTAGGGCAAGTTGTAAAACTTTTTTATTTTTTCATAGTGAATATTTGATATTGATTACATTCCTTTCAAATTTATCCAAATGTTATCATGACATACTATAGAAACATTTTTGTTTCAACGCATCACACATTGTCTACACAAACTTTTGTACCATTTAATAACTAATTAGTGGTTATAAAAAAATTTGTTCATGTTACATTGTTAGCATTTATTCATCAATTTACAATAACATATACTAGTGTGGGTTGTGTCGTTGGCCCAAGTGTAACCATATCTTTAATTGATGTTTCTTTCCAAACCTGGTTTTTTGAAATTTATTTGAATTTTCAGGAATAGAAATCACTTTAAAATCAATGGGACTATATTGTTTAATGTGTACAATGTTAGACATTAGATATTACATTATAGTTATTGTATATAAATAATTGGGACTATTTACCTACATGCATCATATCATATGATTTGTGAATTCTTATAGATTTATTACAATGATCAAATAGTTGGGATTATATTCACGTAATGTTTAGCATGTCATAAATTGCACAACTACAGATTACATTATAGCATGCAACATTTCATACATTTTAATGTGTAAATTCAATTCTTTACATAAATTGGTATTTACAATAACTTCAAAGGTGTATACAAAAAAATGTTTTAATTTTGTTTTAATGACTTTAAATTTGGTGCATAGTTATCACAGACCTCAATTTCTATACTATCATTAACATTTTGTGTTATTTTATCATGTTTTCACTATGGAAAACCATTTCACCATATGCAAATTCCTTGGAAAAGATTTATGACTTATGCCAATAATAACTAAATACATTATGTGCGAACCTCATCATTAAATAGAGAGGTAACATCATGGTTGGCATTTATTATTTCCTCAATATTTTCAAATAAATTATAAATATAGTTATTTTAAAATGATATTTGGTAATGGACAACCATGAACAATATTTTATAATACCTCCAATGAACCAAGACTTGATAACACATGTGATCAAACTTATGTAGTTTACCTAATAACATGTATTGAATTAATTTTAGACTAAATTGTTAATTTTGGACTTTTCAAATTTGGTGGTTAGGATCAAGTTTTTTGAACAAAACGTTGAAGTTATCTATTTTTTGGATCATTTATTGAAGCAAAAAATAACTAATATCTATTGTTGCACCATATGGTGGTCCCCAAATCAAAGTTTCTTTCCAAATTTTGAATCTCCAAATGGTCATTTGTTAATTATGGACTTTTCAAAAGTTTGGAATTAACTAAATACATGATTTATGGTTTATGGATAAATATTTCATGAACAACCTTTGTTCCATAATTGTTGAAATTCACCAATTATTGTCCATCATTGTCCAATCCTTTCCATGTAATGAATATTTTAAAAATTGTTAAAGCAAATACTTTGGATGATAGACTTTATGGAAGATTTTAAACAATTTCCATGACTCAACCACCCAAAAGACGTAGATGTGTAAGCAACACAACCCATTACATTCAATCATATCAACACAAGTTTGAAATATAACTTTGCAATTTTAGCCTTGTTCACCTTAGTGATTCATACATTCATGTTTCCCATGTCGTAAATAAATTTCCTTGAAGTACACATTTTGTAGACTTTATGTTGTTTATATTTTTATATCTTTGTGTGTGAGATTGTGATTATGCGTAAGCTTACTATTTTGTAGTTCAATAAAATTGTTTTTTCATCATAGTTTTTAACTTGTATAACATTGTCATAAAAATAAATTCATCATTTTACCCTAATGTGTAATATTCAATGTTGGTATTACCGTTGAAAATCCAACATATTGTAATAAATATTTCCTATATGCATCACACTATTTATTGGACACAACATACCTAATGGATCATCACTTGGGTTCTACTTTGCCAATGTTGTTGCACAATATGAATGTAATTTTTAGTTATTTGATTAAAACTTGAAATAAAAAAAGCCCATTAAACTAATTAAGTATTGCCCATTTATGTTTAAGACATTAAATGAGAGATTATGTCATTATGGAATTGCAAATGTAGGTCTAAAAAACACATTGATGGGCCATTTATTTTTAAATTACTCCCGTTTCGTGGATTATCCATTGAAATATATTATCATTATGGGATCATGATTGGAGGAAAGTGTTGTATTATATGTGGTTGCCAAAAGTAATGAAATAATATCCATTATTAAATAAACTAAAACAATAAAAAAATAAAATAATTATTCACCCACGATAATTACAATGCTAACAACAATACTAGAACATCCTAGATGGGGGGAAAAAAATATGCATTCAAAAGTCATTCGTATATTTTATGTATCACTTCAAACAAATGGATATTTTCTAATATGCTATGAAATAATGACATATTCCTAACATTTAAGGTATATTTTAAGTATATTTTTAAAATATTTCCAAAATGAATTATCGACACCCTATTTACATTTAAATAAATTATATTTTAAACCTTTTTTCAATAAGTTTCACCTTATAGCTTTTTGCATTTGTTTGTAATAAAATGGGAATAAGCACATGAAACAAGATGTCATGCACCACCACATAGGCACCTAAAACTATCATTATCATCACACATACATCATATAACAAATAAAACCTTGAGCAATACACCATGTCCAAACTTTGAAATTCTAGAACATAATGTATTCTACTTTGTAGATATTTTGTGTTATGCAAGTTCTTTTTACAAGTTCTATGTTTTTTTTGGGGTATGTTTTGGGTTTAGATTCATGTTTGTTGTAAGTGAATTTATTTTGAATCACCAAAAAGGAATTTGAAATCACAAAACTTGGGTTTTATACCCAATCCACAAATGAATTTAAACATATTCACACTATAATTGGTTCACAACTAAAGTATACATTAAACTATATTAGGCATGATTAATCTAGACTTAATTATATAATTAATCATAACCAGTAACAAAGAATACATGAACTTGATAATCTAGAATTTACTTAAGTATCATATTTTACTAGTGGAATTGGCCCAAGTGTGAATTCATTATCCAACTAATTCATCTTTCCGAAACCATTTTTTTTGTAATATAGTGAAATTTTCAATCACAAAAATAATTCAAAATTTAATATTGTCAAATGAAAATTACAAAATCACCTTCATAAAGTCCTAATCATTGAGGACTTTCCAAGAATATCAATGTGGTAAGCCCCAACTTCCTTTTTTGGTTGTTTTGAAAAAAAAAATCCAAAATGCAAAAAATCATTATAAAAAAAAAGTGGGTACATCAAAGTTTATTTAACAATTTGCCACCAGAATGTGATTGTTAAATAAACCTTGTGACAAACCATGAGGCACTATTTTTTACTATTGCCAGTAGCAGATAATGGTTTGAAATATGTCATGTTTATCATTACACCATTAGATGCACCAATCCCATCACCTCATAACTTTTGTTCGCCAATCCCATTGTTGAATAAATTTCCATTTACCATACCCATACCTTTGATTAGGACTAAGTTATCAATCCTTGCATTGAATAAAGTTGAAATCATTAAGGTCCAACCCTACATTGTTGGATGTGGTGGCTCACCAACTGCATTTAGTTTGCAAGTTAGGGTGTCCATTTTTGGACATCATTACATCAATTTTTCTACACCTTCATGCATTGGACTACGTTTCATGTCAAAAAAATTGTTCGTTTTATAAAAAAGGGACTCAATTATATGTTTTTTAAACAATTTATTGTGGTACAAAACGAAAATAATTTAAAATAAATATTTTTACATCATATGGGGAACTTTTACCATAAACAAGTTACAATGTCACAATCACTAATAAGTTGGAAATGGACTCATTATAATCATGGTTTATAATAAACTATGCCATTTTCTTTCCAAAACTCAAAACCTATATTTGAAATTCAAAATGAGGCCTTTTTAACCATTTCAATCTCATATGAAAGTTTGATTGATTTTTAATGACACTAAAAATATTGAAAAAGATAAAGTCCTTCATGTTCACATTTTTTGGAATTGAGATGAAAATTTTCATAAACATTAAATCTTAGGTTATATTATAATGACATGTGGCATGATTTTATAAGAAAGATGAATAATTTGATAAATACAAAAGTTTGTATTTTTGGCTTGTAAAAAGTACATTGTCAAAAATCCTAAAGTGGAGTCCATTATGGACACAAAAATGTTCCATTTTAGTTTGCAAATGCCCTAATAACATCTTTTATAATTTAAACCCCCCCTTTCAAAGTTTAGTAGTTAGTAGGCCTTCTCGATAAAGGTTTAGTGCACATATTCAACTTGAATCATGTTTTGTGTGCAATTTTGTTTTGTTTTGTTACACAAGTGCTTAAGAATAATTTTAAACTTGTTCAAGTTAATTTTTTCTAGTGAGCCCAATTCAGCCTCAAATTCCTTGTTAGATGTTGGATCTAATGTTCATAGAGCTTTTAGTTGCACCCTAAGCCTTAATATTAATATCAATCTTGAAATTAAGAGAAATGGAAAGGAACATACATTGATCATTCTTAGCCTTCTGAAAAGAAACCCAAGAGATCTTATGAAAAATTTCATGTGTTTTATAATACATGGGCAAAGTCAATTGTTGGGGATGATGGTTTGGTTGTTTAGGTCCATTACAAAATTTAGAACAAGATTAAGGGAAAAGCCAAGTTATTGGTTCATAAGCTTGACATGTTAGAAAACACGTTGGTTGTTGGAAAATGAAGATACCTAGTTCAGGGGTGGTTGTTGGAAATCATTATTAGTGCAAGGGTGTTACACATTGCAAGAATGAAAAGGTTTTTTCTAGGTAAATTCTGGAATATGTCATGACCAAGTAATGTAGTCCATGATTCACTTGGGTTCTTGAAAGAAGTTCATTCAATTTGTTTTTGTCTTGCACATTCACCTACATAGAAGGCCCATGTTGGAATATGAATAGTTGAAGGAGTTGTTTTTATTGTTGATGATAAATAATGTCTCATCGAAACATTGGTTGAATAGTAGTCCAAGATTCACTTGGGTTCTTGAAAGAAGTTCATTCAATTTGTTATTGTTTTTCACATTCACCTACATAGAAGGCCCATGTTGGAATATGAATAGTTGAAGGAGTTGTTTTTATTGTTGATGATAAAGAATGCCTCATTGAAACATTGGTTGAATAGTAGTGGTTGGCAAATTGTAGAAGCCATGCATGATGTGGTCTTTTCTAAAACAATGTTTATTATTTTAGAAGCTAATTATGTTGTTGGTAATGCAAATGATGTGACCACTATTGATGCACTGCATTGGATGAATATCCACATATATGTGATGCAAAATTGAAAACATGTTCCAATTTTATTAATGGTTAAAAGGGTTGAAATGAGTGGGTGAAAATATGGTAAAGTAGACTAGAGAATTACCTTACAACAAAAATGGAAAGTGGCCATAAAGTAGGACTTGGTATATTGAAATTTCAAATATTATTTATTTTAATGTTTATTTATATGAATTTTTTTGACTTTGTTATAACTATATTTAAAAACCGCATGTTTAAAGTAGGTTTGTATATATTCATCAAAATCAAATAGATGTCACAACCTACAAAATAAATTAAAATTCAAGCACAAGTGGATTAAATATTGGATTTATTTTATTTGTAAGTCAATGACATGTTAAATATATTAATGGACTTTGAAATTTTTCATAGTGAATCAAAATATATTTAATGCCTAATGTAGAAGTAGGAATGAAATACAATATTAACTTTATAATTTTGGTTCTACTTATTACTTCCTTTTATTAAACTAAAGTTTTTCAAATTTTGTATTCAACTCATAGAAACTCAATGGAAGCATGGAGGCTTCCAAAATGAGACTTAAAAAATAATTGAACCTACTTTTTTATGTTTATGTTGAAAAACTACCATATTTAAAAATTGGATCTAGGAAGATGTACTTTTTGGTCCACTTTACCATGCTTGGACCCAAGTGCAAATTTCAACAACATTCAAGGTGTCATCTTGGATGCCATGGGCAAATATGGAGGTCTCACCAATTTTGATTGGGATTCCAAGTGGATAAATTGCCTTTATGTGATGATGATTAGGTGTTTCAAGGTATTCAGTTTGGGGTGATTACACAAACAAGGGAGCAAGTTGCCCCTTACTTCATTGATGGGCAATGTGGCATGTCAAACCAACCTAACTATCTTAGTTTTGAGCAAATTATTTTTAGTTGTGTAGATTGAAGGTATGTTACAATCTTTGTATTCCTTTTTTTCACATACTCAAAAAAAAATGTTAGAATTGTGAACCTTGCAAAAACAATGGAAACAAAGAGCCTAAAGTTGTTACATAATATAATTTAGACCTATTGGATATTGGTGCTAAGCCCTTTGAAACGAGTGTTAAGAGACTAGAAATCACTTGTTGTGAATATGCACACCTATGCACCAAAAAGCAAGCTTGCTCACAAAAATTTGGATTTGTTGTGTCATTAGAAGCTAATTTTAAGTCTACCATGCATTCTTCCAATGTTGGAAGTGGTGCACATGTTAATGAAGTATGTTAAAAGGCATGATGTTTTATTTTTGAATTCATTGATGTAATGAAATCAACAAAGGTTGAACTACATGGTAGGCCAACTTTATGATGATTTTGCTTTCAATGAATTCACTATTGTTTGTGAACATTAAAATGAGTAGTTGCCCCTCACCTAGGTTTCACATGATTTTGATGCTCATTTTTACTCGTTGCCATACTTGGCATTCAACATTATTGACCATAACTATGAGTTCCATCACCATGGAGATTCTAATGGTGCTTATGTTCATGGGAATACAAGTGATTAGTTTGCCATGATTGGAACAATGAAGACTACATGTTTAGAGGTTGTTGCATCCTTGTGTGTTGAATTATTTCAAATAGAGTCTTAGATGTGGAAATCATGGTAGCTCTTGGCATGGTGTACATGCAACATTGGTTGTTTGAAAATAATGTTACAAATAACTTCTTCCCACATTTGGATCAGTTTAAGGTTGGATTTTGTGTTGGTACAGAGATCAAGGGGATGTTGTAGTTTTGGGCTTTTGGATTCAAGGTAGCTTGATGTGCAAGCTTTTTAATTTAGACTCGCCACAAATAATAATGTTGAGGCAATGATGTGAAAACCATCAAGTGTGAACTTAATCATTTAACTAGTGGGTGCCAGTGACCTTCGGCCACTGTGAAGTCCCTTGGTTTCTTTAAACTTGGTTCATGTTTTAGTTTTTTTTAGAAACTTTTAACTTTTTTATTTTTTTATTTTTATGTGTTTTTTATTTTATTATTATTTTGTATAATAAAAATAAAGTGTTTTTTTTCACTATATATTTTTATTTGGATGCAAGTTTGAAGTTTGGAGAAAGAAGACACACCTCATTCTTTTTCAAGTAGGGTTTTTCTTCAATATTTATAAGTTTTAATTTTTTCTTATTTTTTACTCTTTATTTGGTTTCTTCATTTTTGGAAAAAAAATATTTTACTGTATTTCCATTCTTTTTTTATATTTTTCGCGTTTTTATTTATTTATTGG
This sequence comes from Sphagnum tenellum, assembly GCA_963921925.1. Classification (NCBI taxonomy): domain Eukaryota; kingdom Viridiplantae; phylum Streptophyta; class Sphagnopsida; order Sphagnales; family Sphagnaceae; genus Sphagnum; species Sphagnum tenellum. Next base: position 12,790,693 of record OY998144.1, read on the forward strand.
TTTATGTTTGTTTCATGTTTTTATTTTTTCTATTCTATTTTGTCTATCTTCATTTTTTTCTATTTTTATGTTTTTTTCTTTTTTCTTTTTTCTTTTCGAAAAAGATTATAGTTTTTTTAATATGTTTTATAATGAAAATATTTTTTTTTTAAAATTGTATTTTTGTTTGATTAGATGCAAGTCCCCCGGTTTTCCCCAAGGATTTCTTTAAGAGAAATGGCACTTCACCCAGCCCCCCGCAGTGGCTGCCCTGCCCGCCTTGCCCTGCCCCTGCCCAGTTTGTCACCACAGACAGGGAACGGGCTCCACAAGGAACGGACAGTGATTGGAAGAATTTTCCAGGCACTGCCCACACAGATAGACACCACCTAGACGGTTGCTGCCCTGTTTGTCACCACAGACACACACACACACACACCATGTTTACTTTAATAATCATTTGATTATGGTTGAAGATCCAATCTTTTCCATGTCTGGTCCTTAAGCTAAGTGACTACATGAAAATTGCTAAAATAGTTATGGTGTAAGTTTTGGATGCAATTGAGGATGAAAGGACCTTTTGCAACGTAACTTTTATGAAAAGTAAGCTATGTAATTGATTGATTACACATTTTGATTTGTGTGCACATGTTCACCCAAATTTTTTACAATGTCACTAATTTTTTGTATTATTCAACCATTGTAAGATGGAAAGAAATCTGCATTGATATTATGTAGATTATTAGATTTGTCTACAACTACACATTTTTCTTGTTAATTGTCACTTGCTTCTTATATGTTGTGAAGGTAGATGATTTTTTTTGAAATATTTGTATGTTTTTCTTATAAATCCATGTTTGGTTTTTGTATGCATGGCATGGATGTAGGTAAAAGTTACAAATCCAATTACAAGGGCCATCCATTTTTCAAGTTGTGTGGGTGTTGGGTTGGATATTTGAAAGTTGAGAATTTTTGGGTGATGTTTATGTGGGTGCAAGACTCCTCTATTTCATGTGCAAGACCTTTCAAGGTCGGGGTTCAATTCCCTTGGAGGAGGAGATGTTTATGTATGTGTGCTTCAACTTTAGTTTCAATAACTTGATGTAAAGCCAAATAGTCCAGCTTGAGGCTTGTATTCTCATTTCCCCCAAATATGTAGACATGGCCACACATTGGAAAGCTATATGAAAAATAAAAAAGTGGAAAAATCAAGCGATTTTTGAGATTTTCAATAGCCAGAATTTGACCATCTTTTTTTTTAAAAACCACCAGAATATTCCTATACATGATTTGAGTATGTAGCCAAAATTTAGAAGAATTTTTTTGTAACAAAACATTTTTATATGTAGCTTCCATTCAAATCTGGCTAAATCTTCCTATGGATCATCGTCACTAAATGGCTACATCACAAAATTGACCCAAAAAAAAAAAAAAAAAAAACACTGGTGTTGAAAACCCAATTTTAATAAGGTTATGAATAAAAATAAGTTAACTAAAAAGCATATTTTAGGTGCATTTTCCACACTTGGAATTCGACAATTCGAAACTATGAATGAAACTGATCTGGGTGAAACTCGACAATTCTACACTCAGAATGCGTCCGCCCCCTATAAGAAGGCGCAAACCCTAATTTCCTGCCCTTGACTGGCCACTGTGCTTCTACCCTCTGTGGCGCTGCAGCAGCAGCCATGGCGATGGCCACGCCTGCTTGTCACTCTCTCCTCGCGCGCTTCTCCTCCTCTTCCTCCACTTGTTTCTTCTCGCCGTCGCGCTGCTGCGGCTCTCCTCTTTCTGCAGCAATCCCTTCCCACTCTTCATCTCCACTGTATCCAAACTTTAGTAGCGCAGACGAAGTTCTGTTTGGAAGAAGGTACCAGCAGCAGCAGCAGCTCTGGTCAAGGACTTGGAGGTCCAGAGCTATGTCAGCCGCAGCTGATGTGTCGACGGCCACTTCGGCGACAACCGTCGTCTCGCACCAAAGTATGTATGTGCCGTGTTGGTTTTGGTTTTGGTCTTTTTAAGAAATTTGTGTTTCACCGTTCGGTTTTCGTATCCAACAGTAGCAGCAGCGATTGCAATTGTTTCGGTTGTCGATCGATCGATCGATCGATCTCTTCCAGTGTTGAAATGCACTTGATGTTATCGAGTTTTCTTTTTGTTGGTGGTGGTGTTGTTGAATTCTTGCAGGACTTAAGCAGGCTCTCATATCGCTCTCGGATAAACGGGACGTCGATTATTTGGCGAAAGGTCTCGTTGATCTCGGGTATCATAGTAGCTTCTTTTGTCTCTGGTTTCTATAGCTTTGCAAAAACCTTCGTTGAAGATGTAGTTGCTACAGAGGTTTTTTGTAATTTGTAATTAGTTTGTTTGTCTATGGCTCTTGGTCCCTCTTCTGTTCCAAAGTACCAATCCACGGTCGTTGATTTTCGTTAAGAGAATGGAAAATGCTGCTCGTGCATGCCCAGGTTTAAGCTGATCTCCACAGGCGGTACTGCATCAGCTTTGGAGCAAGCAGGACATGAGGTCACACATGTTGAGCAGCTGACATCCTTTCCTGAGATGGTGAGCCACATGCTTTCTGCACTTCCCTTTCTTTCAGTGCCTTTTCAGCTCATACAAGTTCCAATGCTTGTTAGACCTGCTATTGCTGCTACCTCATTGGATTACCAACTTTAGTCAATTAGGTTTTTATCCCTTCAGGATGTTTGTAATGTGAGCTTTTCTCAAGGTTATCCCAGCTGGTTCATTGCATTGGTTTTCCTTCATGATGTGGTTTATTCCAATCTTGTCTTATTATTTGGATATTGGTGTTTGCTAGTTGGATGGCCGAGTGAAGACACTGCACCCTGCTGTTCATGGAGGTATTCTGGCACGACGAGACGTGCAGCCCCACATGGATGCACTTCAGCAACATGGAATCGGTGAGAGACTTGGCTATGAACCATGTATTTCTTAAGCAGGTTCTACATTCTATGCATAAAATGACAGTCTCATTACAGGCATTGGTGAGAGATATTAGCTTTTTGGATGCCCTCTGTAAGTGTGTTGGGGTCATTGGAGCAGCACATAGGAAGACCATAATGGTTCTCAGGTAGCAAGTGGTTTCATCAGCAAGGTCATATCTGAGAACTGTTGCTTGTTGATGGCCAGGATCAATCGATGTGGTGGTGGTTAATCTGTACCCATTTTACAGCACAGTCACAGCTCCAGGAGGAACAAGTTTTGAGAATGGGGTGGAGAATATTGATATTGGAGGCCCAGCTATGATTAGGGCTGCTGCTAAGGTAAGGTAGGAATTGTCCTCACCCCTGATATATCGGCTTTCATTTGCAATGACTACTCAGTGTCCATCCTTGGACCGCCAGCTATGCTTGGAATGCCAGTACCAGGAGCTGTAAATATCTGAACTGTGGGGTGTTAAATCTTGCCAAAAGCCATGATGAGGCCTTTTTTAATTATGAAGATGAGGCATTCTACCATTGAGATTTCTCTTTACACCTATGAGGCCCGCCCTCCCATGTTTCAGCCTTTATTGATGAGAAACTGCTTGCTTTTGCTTTCTTGAACCTGAACCTGAAGGAACCATCAGGTGATATCTATCTGTTTAAGCCTGGGCAATTTCAATATTCTAAGTTGGCAGAATTTGTGTTGCAGAATCATAAGGATGTGTTGGTGGTGGTAGACCCAGCTGATTACCCAGCACTACTTGAGAATTTGAAACGTGAGGGTGATGATTATTCCTTTCGGAGGAGATTGGCATGGAAGGCATTTCAGCATGTGGCCTCCTATGATTCAGCTGTAGCTGAGTGGTTTTGGAAGAATGCAAGTGATAAAGGTGGGCTATTTGAACTCAGCTGTGCTTGTCATTTTAACTGGACACATCTCTACTGAATTTTTGTGTGGAGGGCTTAGCTATTGCAAAGTGAGGAAATTGCAGATTGTCTTGTATAGATCCTATCATCTTGTTTGAGATGGTTGCAGATGCATCAGGCAGGCATGAGTTCCCTCCAAGCCTGTCCATACCCTTGTTTCTAAAGTCACCATTAAGATATGGTGAAAATCCACACCAACGAGCAGCCTTTTATGAGGACAAGTCATTAGCCGAAGTGGGAGCAGGAGGTATTGCTACGGCTGTCCAGTACCATGGCAAGGTATATCTCCTTTTGGTTTTAGACACATTGCAGAGTCTAGATTTTCTGTGGTGAATGTCCTTTGATATCAGTAAAAGTTTTCAGTGTTAAACTTTAGACATTTGAACTGGTCTGTCTGACTTTGAAGGGCAATTTGATCCAAAAAGACATTGGGACATGCAGGAAATGTCATACAATAATTATCTGGATGGAGATGCTGCTTGGAACTGTGTCTGTGAATTCACAAATCCAACATGTGTGATTGTCAAGCACACCAACCCTTGTGGGGTTGCCTCTGTTGGTCCAAACACTGGACTATTGGAAGCCTATCAACTAGCAGTGAGGGCTGACCCTGTCAGTGCATTTGGTGGCATTGTTGCCTTCAATGTGGAGGTGGATGAGGCACTTGCACGGGAAATACGTGAATTTCGGAGTCCATCCGATGGAGAGACACGTATGTTCTATGAAATTGTGATAGCACCCAAGTATACAGAAAAGGGGCTGCAGATCCTCAAGGGAAAATCCAAGACTTTGCGAATTCTGGAAGCCCAGCCAACCAAAGCAGGTCGAAGATCTTTGCGGCAAATTGGTGGGGGGTGGTTGCTTCAGGATTCTGATGATCTCACACCTGATGATCTTGGTTTCAGGGTTGTCACAGACAAAGTGCCGTCTCTAGAGCTTGTAGATGATGCACAATTTGCATGGCTCTGCTGCAAGCATGTAAAGAGTAATGCAATTGTTGTGGCCAAGGTTTGTTCTCTGTTCTGGTACTCAGGGATTTGATGGTATTTCATGGAAGTACTCTCTTTCTTTGCTTCACTTGATATTGCGGGTCTCCTCTCCACAGAAATCCTGTGGTGAGGTTCAGGATTTGTCACAATAGTTTGCTCTCTTGATTATGTAGAACAGTTGGGTAGCTTTTCCAGAAACTGGCTGTCTTGATTACTTCTTGACATGTTCAAAAGGAGCATCACTCACGTTCCTTAACCTTCTCATTTTGTAGGCCCTCATTTCAGTCTTTGTTATTGTGACAGGATAATAGGATGTTGGGTATGGGGAGTGGACAACCAAACCGAGTGAAGAGCTTGCAAATAGCCCTTGAGAAGGCTGGAGAGGAAGCAAAGGGTGCTGCTCTTGCTAGCGATGCTTTTTTCCCCTTTGCTTGGAATGATGCAGTTGAAGATGCTTGCAAGGCAGGAGTTAAGGTTATAGCACAGCCAGGAGGCAGTATGCGTGACCAGGATGCCATTGATTGCTGCAATAAGTATGGAGTTGCAATGGTTTTCACTGAAGTTCGACATTTTAGGCATTGATATAAGCATCACTGTTTAGACTGTTCAAAAGTCTCATGCAGCAGATGCAGCAATAGGTTGAAGAGACTCACTGCTGAGTTTGCTGAAAATTCCATACAATGATGGGAGTTTGCGTCTTTGTGACATGTAGAATAGGGTCAAATTGTCACTGAGGGAAGAAGTCAATGTCCTCAAGGTAATGGTGCTACCAAAGGATCTCTGTAGGTTGTGATGGATGGATGGACTGGATGGTACAACCTGTGTTTTCAGGTCTGAGGTACATACAACAGCTAGTAGTAATTACTCTAGGGTTGAAACCTCTTTCTTGAGCACTGTTTGGTTGCAAAATGTAAAGCCCGCGCAAGAAGTTTTGCACGCTGAGGAGTCAGCAATAGAGATGAACCTCAGGGTTCATAGATTTTTGGGCCACCCAATTTTGCCTACAGCAAACATATTGACTTCAGTACCTGATAACTGTGTGTCCTGCAAGTGGCTTGCTGTTTGTCTGCCAGGGCTTATTGTGCCATCCTTGGGTGGCAGCTTTGAAGCAAATTCCTCAATAAGAGAAAACTGCTATAATGCAAGGAACTGTGAGTTGGTGTTAAAACAAGTTCCAGTTATTGCCGCTTTACTTGATTAAGCTGATGTTCTAAGGTGTTGTGGACTTCCAAGGTTATGGTCCTACTGTTGTGTTGGCTGTTTTTTGGGAAGCTTCTTATCTTTATCTTTTCAAGTACTTTTTAGTCCATCTATTTGTCCCCTCTCCACCATTGTCAATTGTTCTCTCATTTTCCTGTAGCTTTAAAAGCTCAAATTTTCCACACCATTTCAAAGATCTCTTTATCCTTTAAGGAATCTCATCACCACATGTAGCCTAGTGCAACCAGCTTGCAAAAAGAGAGCAGAGCTTTTAAAGCTACAGGAAAATGAGGTACCTTTTTCTTTGCCATTATTTCTTTTTGCTAAAAACATTTTAAAAAGCACAAGAGGAGAGAGTCTATGGTGTGGAAGAATTCTTCCAATTGAAGTCCTTGAAATATTCTGCTTGACAAGTACGAAAGGAAAAGAAAGGTTAAGGTGCATCAAATCTCTAGTGTTGAGTCCCTTTGCACCATTCTAGCCATTTTGAACTTAAACCTAATTACTAAGAATTTTTTATGTTAAGCTAATATTCACTAAACCCGTTAAGCAATTGCCATTTGACATTGGGTGCCACCTAGAATGCCACCTAGATTTTCATTAACACTGAGTGACTGAACATCAAGTGTGAATGCACCATTAGTGCTTTTATGTGAAGAGAAACTTAGGATACATTGATGTTGGTTTCGCCCCCCTATTCCCACGTTCAGTGGTATCTGCAAAGTAATGAAAATTTATTAAATCTGGGTATGAAATGCTGAAACTCAGTTTACCGCCAAAATTGGTGGAAAAACTATAGATTGGGTCCCAGTTATTTCTTTTTGTAAAATTTTTCATTCCCAGTTATGGGTTTGATGTCTTATTATTATGCCAAAGCTGGCCGTTCTTGCCCCCTAATCGCCTGACTTTACGGACAACTCTAATGTACATATCAAAAAATTGCTCATGAACATCACCCACTTCTTCAGCTCAGACACAAGCCTTCCTAATATGGTAGTGGAGATATGAAGAATGGTAACAAAACAAAACAAACGACAAAAGAAGGAGTAGGAAACCCAAAAAAAAAATTTCAGAATATGCAAAAGGCAGCGCCAACAACTTTTTCAGCTCAACGAACAACCCAATATCGGAAGTGGAGAATGTAGGACCCAAGAACATGGCAAAATAGGGTAAAATAAATCTATGTGAAAAATTAACCTGAAATTTTGTTTGATCCCCTTCTTTTTAGCTTGGAAATGTGTTGGGCAATGTTAGTATACATATGGAGTCCAATTATGTCTTTTTAAGAGCCTCCTAATACAAAGAATATGAACTTGTAGTAAGTACTACTTAAAACAAAGAAACATACCCCCCAAAAAAACCCATCAAGAGTGGTGGGTACATATGTGTGAAAATTTCCATTACCTAGTGTGCATAAACAAAATGCAACTTGAGAACTTTATGGTAGGCTAATGAGAAATTGAAATGGTTATGGAGATTCTCATTCCCCGCTCATAGTTCAAGTTTGAGTTCAAGTTCAAGCCTAAACTAACCAATGTGGTTAACTCCAAAGTTGAAGTTATTCATACCTACTCACTAAGAACTCACTAGTCCTTAACTACATACTAACGATAAATACTACTTACTAACAAGTCAGTAGACCACATTATCTATATATTAACCAAACGGATCATATGCATCTCTACTAACATGGCCATTGCATATGATCCTACTACCTACGTACCTACTTGGCCTTTGAGACCTATTTTTTGCAGTTTGGAGTACAAAGGTGAAATCTGGTGTCCACCCAGTTTGGGGTTCATCTACTAAATCGAGAGTCATAAATGGGTTTTTGCAATGGATTGTGGGCTGCTAGGTTGTTTATTGTTGGTTCATGCTCTACAACAAACAATTACTAAAGAATACCTTCTACATTATAACCAAACACGAAGAAGTTTGAGTGGGGTTTGATGAGGCAATTGCTGTACATTGTGGGTGGGGCCATTATAAAAATTCATGGTGCAGACCACAAAATGGGTGAGCAAATTTCAGTGAAAGGAAGCAATTTTAGTTCAGCAACTCTAGGGTAGAGTTGACAGACCTTTCTTCCTTCAGAGGGAAGAAGTTATGACAAATTATTATTATTATTATTATTATCTTCCTATGTTTTGGTGTGATGGTTTGGTTCAGATCAAGACTAATAATGGTGTCACATTTAATTCGTTGTTATCGTTTAGTGTTTGCCAAAGTTCAGCACTTTACTCATAACATGACATATATAATAATAATATGATCTACTCCGCCACAAACTCTGATATGAATTTATTTATGTGATGGCCTATTTGACAGATTAAATTAATTTGGCAAAAGATTTATAATACATTATCCATAAAAGTGGGCCAAACCCAGAATCCTCATTTTGACTCAAACTTGTGGATGACTGCCAGAATCATGGCAAAGGAATTTTGCCAAAAAAACAACCCCAAAAAAAAAAAAAGTTTAGCCAAAATGAAATTTTGAAGCTGAATTGGGGATTGACTGAGTAAACTCAGCCCACTTTACTTACGGATAAGTGTAATATAAGGCTAGTCATGTTTGGATCACACTAAGCACTCTGTGACAGATTCTGTAACCGGAGATGGTTAATGGAAAGAGGTCCTTAGTTAGTGTGGCCTGGGTGATTTAGCTTACACTCTCTCATCTATTAATTTGCAACAGAACCCAAATAGATCCAACCCAAATAAAATGAAATTCCATCACAATTGGGGTCATTGCAATTTTTGAAGTAGATCTGGTTTACAACAGACATGGAATTATTATAATAATATTTGGTTAGTTGGTTTGTTTGTTTGTTTGTTTGTTTGATTGCCCATGAGGAAACAAAAGCTCCCATGAATTTTCCATTACTGGCAG